>JAGFPH010003178.1:14434-65023 GCA_018207615.1 Philaenus spumarius | reverse complement strand
GAAATTGCGGTAGTGAGTGCGTTTTTGATAGAAGAAGAATGTTAAAATAAGAAAAAGGAGGTTTTGGATTCATAACATTAACAGAAAAAGATTGATTTGTGGTGAATTTCATACTTTGTTCCCGGACCTTGTGGAAGATGACCTTAAGTTTTTTGAGTAATTCAGGATGACTCACTACAAGTTTGAAACACTATTACTGATGCTGGAAGCAGAATTATATAGGGAAGAAACTAATTTTTGTCATCCAGTGAGAGCAGCCTGCGTAGAACGCTGAAAATGCCGTACCGACCGTCCCGGATTTCCGAAGTGTGCGCGCACTGGATCGGTCGGGCGGATCCGCCGTCACGGAAATGTCCTACAGTTCGTAGCTCCAGACTTTCTATCGGACATGCCGAAGGTGCGGAACGCCGTTGACGGCCGTGAAGACGCAGTGGGCGCATGCTCATTTAATTCAATGTTTTGAACTTTTGAAAAATCCCGTACCGACCGTACTGACCGTCCGTGACGACCCAGTGGGTGCGTAGCTTTAGTAAGCTAACATTGTGAACATATTAAGATATTGTTTTCACTCCGTTTTTTAGATGTACATTACGTTAGATTTACCTTATAGTTACATTAACTAATTTAGTGACTGCAATCATCGCCTTTACGTATATTAAATTAACTATGACATTAACTACATTAGAGTTTACAGTAAAACTCAACATTAAAAAACCTTACAGCAATGCAAATATTTCAAGCTCTAAAGTAATTATGACATTATAAATGTTACCATGACAGAAAAACTGTTAACATTAATTTTAACTTTGCACTACGGTTAGAGTTTTTTCACTGTACCTTTATATTTTCGTGTTTTTATCTTTAGTGGTTTTTGCTCTACTATTATTCTATATCAGTCAGACAGACATTCAGTAATGACAGATCCGCTTAAAATATACAAATATATATATAGATGGACTATAAACACCCAAGGAAATATGGATTCACCTCCAACTCTTATTGCGGATTCGTGTTATATTTTCTATACTAAACATCTGGAAACACAAAAAATATGTTATCAGAGTTGTAGTAATCACAACGTATTGCAAAAAAGTGTTCGATAGATTTTCGCCTAATCTATCCAAAATATCCGAAGTGTTAAACAATTGACAATATGTATTACATGCTGTTCACTCTGAAAGACGGACATTTGAAAAGGAAACTCCTTCATAAATAACATTCCTTCTTTTGGAATATTTGCTATTACAAATTAATGAATTTTAGTGTAATATGTGGGTGTGTGAAAGACTTAGTTATTAGAGTGTGTTTAAATGGAAAGCTTTGAATCTACTTTAAGAAAGAATGTAGAATGTGTTAGGAAGTTTCAAAATATATTATGTTATGCAGTTTTATTTATGTTTGTTTAGGTGCAAGCAACGGTGGAACATATATCTAAATATGGTAAAAAACATTTTATAGGATTTCGACAAAATTAAAACTGTTGTTGAGTACAACACTTTTTTATAGAGAAAATTATCATTGGTCAAGTGGTTTTATGCTGGGTTATTAACAAATTTCTGTGTTTGCATCTTTAGTACAGGTAAAAATAGACATTTTAATCAGAGCTCGGTGCAGGATAACGATTTTTATGTTTTTTTTTTAAATTTTCCTCTCAACGAGTAGAAAAAAGTAAATAACAAATTTATTTTTTACTCTCCCCCTCCTTAACTTTTTATTAAATAAAAACTGTTTTTTAAATGCCTATTTTAACAAGAATTAAAAAACATTGTTTGCTGAAAACTTTTTTTTAAATAAATTATGTTAAAAAGTATTAACAACAATGTATTTTTAGAAACAAAAAAAATATTATTCTCTCAAATTTGAAATATTGCTAAACAAATTAATGCGTCAGAAATCATAGAAAGTGTATATCTCATTCATATATGTGTAGCTTGTCTGTATGGGTCGAATTTTAATATATCGAATTAAAACTTGACATGGGCTTCGAGATTTTAGGAGTACTGGACCCACTAACTCATTTTAAACGGCTCCAATTTAGAAATTTTTTTAAATATTAACCTAAAAGTGTTTTTACAAGTTAAGCGTATAGATTCAAACAAGATCAAGTCACTTAAAAGAATATAATTTTATACCTTTTCAATTATTTGAATTATGCTGCAGACATACCGGTAGTCAATTTTTAAACTATCGTTTTTTAAATATGTGTAGTAAAAAACAATTATTTTTTTAACTTCTGTACCTTTTTTTAAAATTATATGTTCAAAAATGTCGAAAATGGAGTAGCTGAATCCAAAGGTGTTGGGGGGGGTTAAAACAAGATAGGCCAAACAGAAGACCTTCAAGCGCCTCGCTTTTAAAAAGTTTATTAAAAAAATAGTTCATACTTACTGAGAATATTTATACTGATGTATTTAACTTGTAAAACAAATTTAATGTTGATATCCCAAAAATGTATGAAACTGGAACAGATTGAAATGCGCTGCAGCGTTCGGCAAGCAAAACATCGTAGATACGTCTAATGGCTCTATCTCATCCACTTTTTAAGTACAAACTTGAGTCTTGGTATATACAGTGTGACAATTAAGTCTGGAAATGGCTTAATATTTCGTATATAAGGAAAATTTGAAGTTAGTTGAGATTGAGGGACCTACTCTATGTAAAAATACTATTTTATTAAGAATTAAAAAAAAACTGATCCGCCATCTTGGATCCGCCATTTTGAATATAACTTTGTCTTTTTTTAAAGGGAAGCTGGTCATGTGATACATCATTCCGATGTAGAATTTCAAGATAAAACCAACGGTGGAATTTGCAAATCCATATCTTTAACCGATTAAAAATAGCAGCCAAAAAACAACGAAACGTGTTTTAAGATATTGCCCCATTTTGCTGTACTATTTTTTTCAATAATAGTTATTATTCTTTTTGGATTTAGAATTAAATAAGCTTTCAAAAGATATGTCACATAACGATATTTGGGAGTATTTCAAATTGAGTTACAGATAATTAGATTTTTTCAAAATTGATTTTGAGTGGTTCAACCAAATATCGTTGTGTAGCATAAAGTTTGAAAGCTTATTTAATTCTGAATCCAAAAGGAATAATATATTTTTTTTTTTTTAATAGTAGGGCCTACAGCAAAATGGGGCAAAATCGGAAAACACGATTTTGTTGTTTTTGGCCGCCAATTTTAATTGGTTAAAGATATGGATGGGCAAAGTTCACGGTTGGTTTTCTCTTGAAATTCTAAATCGAAATGATGTATCACATGACAACCTTCCTATTTAAAAAAACAAAGTTACATTAAAAATGGCGGATCCAAGATGGCAGATCAGTTTTTTGAAATCTTAATGAAATAGTATTTTTACATAGAGTATGTTCCTCAATCGCATCTACCTTCAAATTTACAGAAAGGTAGATATTAAGCCGGAAATATTAAGCCGGAAATATTAAGCCGTTTCCAGAGTTAATTGTCCCTCTATATGTTAAAAATATGATTTTTACTTACTATGCCAAGTTTTAATTTGATATATTTCAAATTGGCAAAGTTAGATCTGTTATACGTATGTACGGAAATGGTAATTTTCTGTGAAGAACGCGTAGGACTACATTCATACTTCAAACAGCCCAGGATTCATCAATTTACAAGGTATCCTAATTAAACTCTACATAGAAGTTACAAACATAATTTTAATTTACATACCGAGTTTAAATTATTTATATTGAAAACCATTTAATTAGTGCAACCCATTATAACTATTTCTTAACTTGATAAAGGAATTCCAAGCAAGTATCTTGAAAATTTACATAAACTAAGCTATTTTAGTTGTTTATGTATATATTGTTGGCCGACAGTAACAATCCCAACAGCTTTAACGACAACTGAAAATAAGATATTTTGAAATCCTAAGAAAGTAGAAGTTATGTTCGAGTTTATTAATAAAACAGCATTTTATACAGATTAAAGGTTAGCATTAAAATAGCATTTACTATTCGTGCACGCACCAACTGTTCCGATACAACCTCAGCTGAGGAAATAATACATTTACATAAAATAGTCCTGATTTACAAAATTTGTTGAGAAGTAATTACTATCACCTTCATACCGTATATGACCATCACCTCAATACGTCCAAACGTATAGCGGTTCTAGTTTCGCTGATTTTTAAGAAACCTCTTTCAAACTCAGTATATAAACTTGTTTTTTACCTTAATTTTTAAGGTTAAATTTAAAAGAGACCAGTCTATAGCCTAACGTAAAACGGGCTTCGCGATTTTCTGCGTAATGAAAGGTTTTACGGGTTTTAAACGGCTAAAGTTTCGTCCATCCATTTTGTATCTGCCATAATAAATTTTCAAATTTTATGTATATGTTAGTAATAAGTGCCACACCAAAAAAATGTAACACCTAAAACACCTAAATAAAAAGTTTCATCCAAAATTGTTTTTAGGAGTTGAAATATTAGCATTTCATATTTTTTTTACTTTATATTTTCCGGTACATTAAAAAAAAAATATGATAATAAAATAATTGACAGCACAAAAAATAGTTTTAACTTTAATCTATGTGCCCAAATGGGCAAATAAAACAAAAATCATACAAATCGGTTAACCTGAACCGGCTTCTATCATTTTGGGCAAGCTTGTTTTTTTTTTATATATAATTTGATCTCATATCCGTGATGACCAACTAAAGATTTAATAAAAATTAACTTGCATAAATATGTTTTAAAACCTCAAAAACAGTTGAATTTTTAAAGAAAATAGCAGTCATTTTGTATCCGCCATGTTGAATTTTCATATTTTATATATACTCGTGATCAGTGCCTCCAAAAACCCCCAAATTACCAGTTTCACCCAACAATTCGTTGTAGAAGGCGAGGTATTAAAACTAGAATTGTTTTTGGAACATTTTTTATTTTTCCAGTACATAAAAAAAAACAAGAACAAAAACATATTTGTTTTTAAATTTAGTCAAGTACAAAGACGAACAAATAAATAAAAAGTAATACAAATAGGTTAACCTGCACTAAGTTCAAAGCTTTTGGCCGTTTTTCTATTTTTACTGGAATACTTATAGCCCAGTCAATAAAGTTTTTTGATGAAAATAACTATTGCAAATAATGTTATTATTTAGAATCTCGTTATAGTGTAACATAAATAGCCTACTTATTTGTACTTGAGCCTACTTAAGACTTGTACATATATTCGGGGTGGGAGGGCCTGATGCTGCCATGTAACATATATTTTTTAATCCTTTTCTTTTGCACATGGAAATCCAATCTTTTGCTGGTTTAAACCAATCCGTAACCGGCGGTTCCATGTGGAAAGCCCTATTTATTTCATTCAATAGAGTAGGGTTAGCACCCCGAACCAAAACTGGTATTCGAAATAAAATTTGTGTGTTCACTTATTCAGGATGTTTTGTTTTTTGAAAAGCATACTAAGTAAAAACGAAACTATAAATAGCTAAAATACAAGTTTTAAACTTCCAATTCATTTGTTATTGAAATTATTTGAATTAAAGGGATAACCAATAAATTATATAGGCCTATATAAATGTAATAAAAAAACTTACCTAATTTACTTACAATCTCAACCTAAACTTACAATACATTATATACAAACAGTATTTATGCTCACGCATTTACTAAAATTATATTGCAACATCCATTGTACATAATATATCCATGCGAAGGGGTTAAAAAACCGGCGTCTGACCACTGGAGCGGCGTGCAAGCGCTCCCTTTGACGACGTCCAAAGAGCAAGCGATAAATTTAAACAAGTAATTATCCACATCATATTAAAGCTAAAGATACATACTACAAGTTTTATTTGAAACATTTTTGTGCATTTTAAATAATTTAAAAAATATAGTTAATAAAGTAAATTTATATGCCTTGAGAAATAATTTTTTTGGTGATTGTTGTTTAATAGGTCCTTTAATATTAACTTTATCGAAAAATTTATAAGAACAAAATATGTACATATGGATCAAGGAACATATGTACAAAAAAATAATTCGCTACGATGAGTATTAACGAACTTGTAAGCAATCTAGTGAAGCGCTGCATTTGTAAACTTCAAGGGGGCTGGAGGGGGAAGCACAAGGGGGAGCGGCGGGGACTTTTGAGAAAATACTTGTCTAATCACATATAAAAAATTCAGCTTTCCCCTAATTTGTTGCGACAAATGGCGATTTTCGGCCTTTATTGACTGGGCTATTAGTGGGTAGTAGCCTCGACCGTATCATTTTTTTATTTACAAGTAGTAAACGAGTGGTTAGTATGTTTATATTAAAACATATCAAACTAGACTAGGTTTTAATGCAGATTGTGGAGGAATTAGAAGTATTCATGATTTTTAGTAATACAAAAATATATTGGACAATCGTTAATTAGTTTGTTTGCGTTAAACAAAGAAGTAAAAATAAAGACCAAGAAGAAGTTTTCAGAGCGCAAATTATTTTACATTAATCTACGATGCAGTGCCTCTCCTCAAGCAATGATAATTTAAGCAGGAGAAAAAGTACGGAATGGCTTTCTTGACTAATGATTGTTCAAGTCTCTGTTTGTTTGAGCGAAAAATTTAAAAACAGTTATTCAGAATAAAATGATATTTTTTAATAAAGGTATTTAGGGAAGACTCTTTATCGAGTAACTGTTTTTGTTAATTACATGAATATTATTATTTTTTGTTTATCTTTGAAAACAATATCAATGTCGCATGCGAGGTATTCAGTCTATTAATTCATAAATGCAGTAAAACCGTACAAGTGAGATAACATCGACCAATATCTGCAGGATCAGGATAGCTCAGTGGTAGAGTATTGCCCCGGAAAGGCAAAGGTCCTGGGTTCAAATCCCGGTCTAGGTCCATGTTTTTTCAGTTGTAATTTAATTTATTTAACCCTTGCTGAGGAAGCGTGTGCTTGCAGGTAATTTATTAAAAATTAAAAATAATAATATTATTTCAATTAAAAATATATACTCCGTAAACAAAACTTGTTTACAATTAATGATACTAAGATTGTTTGTTATATGTAAAATTGGCTCTGTGTATAATTGACAACGTAAATATTCTGTTAATATTTCAAAATTTGCTAGACAGTTTTAATTATTATACAACAAATAATAAATTTGTTTATAGTGGTAAAATCTTTGGTCAAATTTGGACCAGAATAATAATCGTCTATAAAAATTATATTGGCTAAATTATTACTGTATATGTCTTGGTAATACTCGCAAATTAGGTAGGCCTACTAGTTAAATACAGAAAAAAGCTTGAACCACCAAAAATCAAAATGTTACAAACAATATAAAGAAAACCCAAATGAGTTTTCAGGATAAGGAACAAAAGTACCACTCAATGAAATTATATAAACTTTATATCAAATGTGACAAAAATAGCATGGCAAACGCCGGAAACATTAACAAATACTAAAATCTCTAAAAATATTATAATATAACATAGACAATCCATTTAGCACAACATCCAATACTACAAGAATGGAAAAGTCTACAAAATATTAACATGAGTTTAAATGACTCCTTGTCTTCAGTTAGGTGTTTGAGTAAATTTGGTATCTGCTATATAATGTGAAACTTTGAAGAATGTAATATTAATAAACAAAGATCACTAATATTATCTTGCACACACATTTTTAATTTCATAGATTTTTAAATTATTAACAAATTTATTATTTTATTATACTTTAAAAGAAAAACACTCTTTTTTGAACACTAATAAATTACTCAAAATCATTCAAACTAGTTCCCAATTAGTTTTCTCTATATTAAAGTAAAAATTATTTACATCACAAACACATCCAATGCGTACAATTCAAATATGTTCCAGCAAGTCGCAATGAAAGTTTTTTTCTCTTGTTCAGTCTATTTGTTGTAATAATGTTAAACAGAGAAAAATAAGCAACCACTATAAATGCAAATTACCCCCCGGTCCATTATTTAGGGGATGGTAAAATAAGATAAGTCTGAGAGGTCTAATAGTTATTTCCTTGGTTATCACTAATTTATTCATTTAAATCTATTTCTCTAGTAAGGATTGTTATGCATAACAAAATATCTGGTCTTTTACTGACCAACTGTATATGTTTAAATCCAAACACTTTTACTTTATTATTGAATTAAGTATTGCAAATAAATTCAATTCTAGATTATAAATGTATTTTGTAACTGTTAGTTACTGTGTTTTCTTTTGACTTAAATATTTTAATATAATAGTACAGTATCTTATATTGTTCCATCTGTGACCTCTTTTTGTTTATTTACTTGCCTCGTTTCGGGATTTCTATCACATTAACAGAATATCTCGTGAATGGAGATCGTCAAGCATTAAGTAAAATACACAAACACATTTAAAACACAGTAAATAGGTGTACAACTTATGATTACAGGATGTCGACAAGTCAACAAACGTACTTATTTTCGTTGATAAAATTCAAAAACAGTTTCATTCTAGTACGAAATGGATCAAAAATTGGTTACTTCCGGTGCAAACATGTGTTTACAACTTTTATTTGGCTAGTGAACTCGTTAGAATGCGAACACACACACACACACACACACACACACACACCCATATATATATATATACACACACCATTTTTAATGATACCCTAAAACGTGTTCTAGGAACTTGATTGGTGCTCATTGACCACTCCCAACCTTAGGTCCTACAATGAGAGTTTTGTTACAGTTCATATTTCCTATGCAAATTTGCTAATAACCGACGAATTATATATCTCACTACGACCTAGAACAATTTAAAGAGTAATGAAAAGAGCTGGAATGAACGTTTTCTACGATATGAATATATTAGTTTTGTAGCAGTTTGTCTTAATTTATAGAAAAATCCATTATTAATAATATTTTATGCAATCAATTCCCTTTGAAAGAAATCAATTTTATTATTTACACTCCAATATTAAATTATAAACTAAGATAATTTATTTTAAATATACTTACATCTTTAGCCAATTACATTTAAGTTCATAATGCATTTTAAATTAAACTGTACAAATTAAAATGAAGTACACAAAAAGTCTTTACATACAGCGAAATGTATGAGTTATGAACCATTAAGTAGTCACCTAACCATAACTTTCGAGATGGAGAGAATCAGTTTAGGAACAATGCCAAACGCTTGACACAATTTGTAAATAATACTGTATACTGTTTCTGTAAGTAATATAACCAAACAAATAGTAGGTATTAATTTATTATTAGAACTAATTTAATAACTTTGGGTAATTATCTAGAATAACTAATTTATTCTAGATAATATTTATTATCTCGAACATATTAGTAGGATAATACAAAAATCTGCCTCTTTGTATAGAAATCCATTCCACAAAGGCGTATTGAAAACAATCGTTTTCAAAGAATTGAAAATAAAACTAGGTTTGACAACTACAAGGACTATAACCGAGATCTAAAAGTGATGCCTAATTTCCTTAAACAATAATTTTAATGGGGTTCTCTGTTAAAATATTTTTTTACATCTTAAAATTAATTTGTGTTTATATATTTTAATAAAGATTATCTACTTGTACTTAAAAATTCTGAATACCATATGCCTTGATACATTAACATATCCGTGTTTAATAATAACGGTTTTTCAAATGTAAATATCTCTAAAACTATTTTACTTATAAATTTTATCTTGGTGTCTTTTTGTAGATAGTGATATAAATCAAAAACGTTCCATAACTCTTTGATATACAGTGGTTAAATTGTGTAAACACTTTAATTTTGACCTTAAAGGGAAAGTGGTTACACTGTGAAACCACCCCTGTTGTGTTTATATTTGTCTTTCTAGGCCAGCAGCTACGACTGTAACCACCCAGATAGTTCCCAAATATTCACATAGGAGCGCTCTGTGAAAGTCAGAAAGTAATGTAATGTTAACCTCCATGTTGTTTGTAAATATTTACAGCTGGTATTTTGTTTCTTCCTGCGAATAGTGGTATTAAGTTGTGAATATTAACTATTTTAAAACTGTTAAGTTACTACCGTCTAAAGTGTTTTGTGGTGGAGTTTTAATATTTTAAAATTAAGTATTGATGTTAAAAAGAAACTAAAGCCAAATTTGTAATGGTTCCACATTGTAACTACTGCCCGTATCAAAATACAAAATGACGAATAATTGTACAAGTTAAAAAGAAATTATAGATGCGTTACTAAATGAAGAATTTCCATCACATTTTGAAAGTTTTGGTGATTTTTATGATTCTGAATCAGATTGTAAAATATGAGTCAATGTACCAGGCCTGATGCTGAAATTTAAATAGATTCTATTTTACAAAATGATAACTTACCTGGTGTAGTAGAAAAACAGTTTGAAACAATCAATAATAGCACAATTTCAATAGAATCATCCATAAACAATGGGTCTGAACCTGGATTGTCACTTTTTTCTGATACATGGAAAAGTAATTATACTGTGAAAGATGTTCCACCATTTACAGAATATCATGGAGTTGCCGACCTTGTAAAACAAATTGAAAACCCTACCTCTTATAATATATGTACATTGTTTAAGAATGATGATTTCATTAACCACATAGTTTTTCAAACAAAATTGTATGTGACACAGTCAAAATTAGGCTAACCTTTCAAACAAACCTGTAGTTAAGAAATTAAAAAGTTTATAGCCCTGAATTTGTACATTTCAATTACCAAAAACCAAGCTACCGTGACTACTGGTCTTTGGATCATGATTTACATGACAGCTATGTTGTAAATAAATACCAGTAAAACGCTTTGACTTTTTGCTTTCTCATCTGCATTTAAATGATAATTCGATGTGTCGAGATAGAAATCATCATGATTTTGACAAACTTTTCAAGTTTCAGCCTATCATAAATCTTTCATGAACTGCTACAAACCTTATCTGCAAGTTGCAGTTGATGAGGTTATGGTAAAATTTAAGTGTCGTTTTACAATGAAACAATATATGAAAGACAAACGACGCTACAAAATACGGATGTTCTGTGATAAATCGGCATATAATTTATAATTGTAAATATTTATTGGAAAGAAAAACAATTGTTGAAGAGGGACTTGGTAAAAGGGTGGTCATAGGTCTAACAAATTCCTTAGAATGCAAATACCATATTGTTTATATTAATAATTTTTATTCGTCCATACAACTATACAAAAAATTAAAACTTAAAAACATATTTGCTTTTGGCACAGAAAACCCAAAAAGGAAGGATGAACCCTGCCTACTTTGCCAAATGAAAAAACAATTAATTGGGGTGAGTTTTATTTTAGTGTGAGTATAATAGTGGTGCATCAGCTTACAGGTGGAATCAAAGGTGTAAATCTTATAAGCACTGTAAGACTTAAGTTTCACCCCAAAAAAAAACACTGTTTGCTCCACAAGTTGTATGTGATTACAACAGTAATATGAATTTTATTTTTATGACACATTCCACCGAATAAAAAATTATTACAAAATAAAAAGAAAAAACAAAAAATGGTAGATGATAAGGCTGTTGTTTTCCACTTGCTAGATTGTTGTGTAGTAAACGCCTTTATAATAAAATTCATAAAGAGCTTGATATGACTCATTAAAACAACAAAGATTTCAGACGAGAAATCTACAGATACATACTTTCGTCTAGCATAGTACAAGCTAAAAAAGCGATCATCTTCTTGCATTGACATGCAACTATGCCCTTCAATGTCTAGACTTAAGCCCAGTGTTGACCTAAAACTTGAGATTAGAATCCAGCAGCCACCAGCAAAACACATGGATGGGCCACGAAGATGTTACGTTTGCAATACAAAAAAAGAAGCCAGTACGTTCACGATGGCAATGTGATGTGTGTGAAGTACGTTATGCCTAAGAATTGGGAAAACTTGCTTTAATGACTTTCATGCTAAACAAAATTTCACTGGTTAAAGTTTGCATTTAAGTTGTTCATTTCATACGTTTTTAAATTTTCTTGCATTGAACTTTGTATTACGTACTTCTTGGTCAAATGTTTTTTAATATTTTATTTTCTTGTAGTTGTTTGCAAATATAATAAATTATGATATACCTATTACTATAACAATAGTATTATTATATATATAGTGCATGGTTTGTTACGGATTTTGTGTTGATTTTATTGGGATGAAACTAATTTGTCGTAAATAAAAAAATCAATTCAATAAATAAACCACAATTTTGATTAACATGTTTTTCTTAAATATGGAATAAATTAAACTAATTACTATTTGTATTTCATTAAAGCGTACTTAAAAATAGTTAAACATAAATTCGTTGCAAAAATTTTAAACAAATTTATTTGTCCCCCTAAGGGTATTCTGAGTATTACTATACTTGCCCGTCAAAAGAAAGATGAACTATTTCAGTGAATCTTATGGTGAGAGCTTAGGTCGGGAGTAGTCAATGAGCACTGAACCGATTTTGGGGTTTCAATGAAAATGTTTTATATAAAATATGTATATATGTGTTCTCCATGGGCGCCCATATGATATTTTCTGGGGGGGGGCTAAACCATGGTAGGGATTAAGGAGTACCTTCCCCTCCTTCGGCAACAAGGGTCCAATGCAATTGTTGACCTCCCCCAGGAAACTTTTAAAAAGTCGGAAGCCAATTTGGCTAGTTAGGTGGATTATTAACACATACAGCATTGAGTCTGCACCTTTACACTGTCAAGGAATACACAAAGCTATAAAACACGCCTAGTGGCTGCACCAAGTAGTGATCCCAGGAGCTCATGCTTGAACTCTTGTAAAAAATAAAATAAGTATATGTCAAATCAAACAGTACATAACATTTAAAACATATTTTATTGCTAACCTCTTTAAAAGAAAAATACCTGACTATAATTAATAATATACATATTTTCCTTTCCCTGGGGGCGGGGGGGGGGGGGGCACGGCCCCTCCTCCCTTTGGTATGGGCGCCCATGGTGTTCGCACCATATCGTCAGCATTTTACGTACGATTTGGTACACTAGTTGGTTTTATCGCTTGAACGAATTCGTTAGAAAAAAAAACCGGAGCGCTCGTTTTTTTAATGAAGTGAACATTTTTTGGATGTTTGCAGTTTATCTAACACATTAATATAGGAGATTATACTGAAACAAATTGGACATGACCTTTTAACCATCTGGATTCCCGAAATACAATATAAAAACGTAAAATACAATTACACTACAAGGTTCAAAATAAGGACCCGATGAAAACTCGCAAAGCGAAGCAGGGTTTATGCCTAGGCTGAGGTGGACACATTTCCCAAATAGTTGGTTGAAACCCTAAAATATAAACTTAATTTAGGATATTATCTCAACTGACGTCAGCGGTTCAGCTGCGTGATCGAACTATTTTATCCTTAACCATCTTATTGTTGTATCGTCAAATATATTATATTCTAATTTAAAAACATGAACTATTTTAATATCTGTAAAAATAAAAGTATTATTACTATAGGCAAATAATAGTACCAACAAAGTTGCAATGCATCTTGAAGAATATCTGGTAAAATTTGAACTATTTGAATGTAACTGTTTTTCATTTACCTCAAAGATTGTGTAGCAAAAAGTTAAACAAATTTTAACTTTTGGAAAACAGTGATTAAAGTTTTAGTTTTGGTTGAATTAAATAACACTCACCTTAACTTTGGTTTATGGTTTTTGTTAGTTCTGTTATACGTTAAATTGTATGACAAATAAAAATTAAAAAATTAAATGTTTATGTTACACAAGCTTTACAATATATTTACAATTGGCTCACTTGCTCACTCCTCGCAGACTTTTATCCTCTGCTATATAAAAGTGCATTTTTCTAGTTCAAAATCATACAAATACTTACAATACTAATATTGTCTTCTAGAAATGTGCCAGAGGAATAAAAATATTCTGAATGTAATAATCAGAAATGTTCAAATTTCTGGCCATTTTTTAAATGAGAATTCCCTTAACAATCTGTTTATAAACAAAATAACAATTATTAAATATTTTGTATTGAGTACAATGATGATAGTCCATGAAACAAAATATTGTTTCTTATTTTTTAATTACCGCTTTCTTACCTTATTAATTGATATTCAATTCAAAAGTTCACTAAAGTAAGTATAGTGTTTTATCTGCTTCCTTTTTAATAAGCTTTCACTAACTTGAGGTCATTACAAAGCCTAGATATAACCAGCTTGTTTTATCAAAATTGTTGGTTCTGTTGGAGGACACGGTGACGAGGTTTTATTAGAATTACACTAAAAATTACTTTTTCTTTATATATAATGAAATTTGACACTTCATAGATGGAGGTAAATCAATTATAATATTCTAAAAGTTATCAAGCTAAAAGTTGCTTATGTGATTTAACATTGAGTATTTTCAGCCATGTTGTTAACAATATAGGCTAACATGGTTGCTAGATTTGTTAAAACTGAAAGTAAGAAGTGCTACCAACATAGTATATATATTTGGAAAATTAAAACAGCTAAAGAACCTAACACCTTTTTAAGATAAATAAGACGTGTTACGAACTTATATATTATGTTTAAATCTGCAAACATGCTGGGATTAGAAACTGTAAGTTAAAACTTAAGGTTATTTGTTTTATAGGATTGCGGTTCTGTTATAAACTAGAAACATACTCTTTCTAGAGTCTGTAAGTTAGAACTACAGTATTTTTTTTATATAAGATTGCAATTCTGTGATAATTTACTATGACGTAATGTTCAATTTGGCAACCATAGTCAACTCGAGGATTTATTTGATTATTTCATAGCATACAATATTGCTTTATGTGGTTCATGGTAATTGTTTTAATATTAAACGTCTTGTAACGTCATTTTACATTTTCAAGTATATTTTTATGATTTCTATACTTAATTTTGTTTAGTCAAATTATTGTTTCCTCTTTTGTGCCTCTTAATTGATTTGTTTCTTTTATTTCGTGAAAATATATTAAATGTTGGTTGAAGTTAACCTCTAAATTTCTAGTTTTATTGCATTTGTATTTTCTAAAATATTGATTTTTCTCGGATATTTTTGATGTCTAAGAGTCAGTTTAACATGTATTGCAGAATATAAAAACAGTTTGAAAAACTCTAGTCACCGCGATCTCCATTTAAACCAAATTGTTTACATTTTCTAATTAATTTGAAGATTTGTAAAGTCATTAAAATGTATCTCTAAAATACCAGCTTGATTGCTAAATAATTTTCGAACGAGAATAGCGCATTGCAAAATAAGGTTTGATTTTGCAATTAATTGGCCTGTCACACTTATGATAAGTCAGAAATTCAATAGAGCGTTTTTGTGCCACTAACATTGTTATTTATGATTTTAACGTATGCAGCTAGTTTATTGTGATATGTATGTAATATTATTAGCTAATTAAAAATTCAAAAACATAAAAAAATCATTAGTTACAGTTTAATTAGAAATTCACCGAGGGAGTTCACGGGAGAAAGACCTACACGGTTTAATAACTTTATTACGTCCTGATGAAAGTTGAAGGAGGCAAGTTATTCGGGGTAAATTAGGCGTTGTATACCTTCCTTTGTGTATTTTACACGTAATTCGAATTTGAAAGAAACTTTTTACATTATCCAAAGCTCTTTAAAACTTACCGAACATAAAAGTTACTTCTTGGTAAATATCTAAATAAGTAGGATTACACCACAGTAAATCTACTTATTTCCAAGTAATTAATTTCTAACTAACAAGTACTTTTGTTTTGAAACATATAAATATATTTTAAAATGTTATGTACAACATTAATAATATTAAGTAGACTTAAACTTAATTTGGAAAATTTTCTAAACTTACGTCAGTAGTCCTGCTGCGTGATGGAATTATGTTTTACTAAAATATCGTGGTGTGTCAAGTGTACCGGACAAATGTACAATCCAGTATGTTTGCCAAAAATAAAAAATTATGTTCGTCATAGGTATAGTCTGACGTTTTTATATTGCTTTATGACGATCTCTTACAAGAGAATCGACTGAACATGCGCCCTGAAGATGAAACAATAGTGTTCGAAACTATGGTAACCTTTACGAGATGAGTTAAAGAAATAAAAAGGTACAAACTTCAATATAATGTATATAAATTTGGTCCAGTAGCTATACTATAGTAATGAAAGAAAAGAAAAACACATTTAACCTTTTTATTTTATTTGGTTTAATGTTGGCTGTTAGTAAAATAAATAATTAAAATGAAGTTTGTAGTAAAAATAATGTAAATACTCTCTTAAACATGTTTAATTTACGTTTTATAAAGCGATTACAAAAATAGTACAAATTAAAAATGTAAAAGTGTATTTTATTGGTGAAATATAAAATAATTTTCTGTATTTCAAAACAAGTCATACACACAAATGAGATATTTATGCGTAATGGTTAAATATAAATACAAAAATACACAGAAGTTTCATTGCAGACCGACAGACTCATTGTCCTCTATTATTTAAACCTAATCCTGTTATTCAAGCAAAACAGTAGTCAGACCGCTACTACCATCACTCCATCCTGATTAAAGTGTCTCTGTCCAAATAAAATAAACAGTGTGCATTTGCTTTGCCGCGAGGGTTAGTGAGCTAACCGAGCAAGAGGCGGTTTAACACTAGAGATATTCTAGTTTAGTACAAAATAATAGAATAAAACTTGACAACTATGTACCACATTGTTAGATGCTAAATTCAAAATATGCAAGTTCAGTATAAACAGGTAAAGTGAAAGTAAAAGTTATGAGATTTGGAAAATAAATTACTTTATAAGTTAACGGTTTAAATAAATTACATTAATCATAATTTATTTCTTTTCAATGCCAAACTTTCAAAATAAGTAATAGTTATAATCGGAAATCTCTAGATAACAGTTATAAACTTTTTAAACTCAACTATTAACAATACCCATAAGTTTAAGTATATATTTTCATAAAACGTATTAGTCTCTCAGTGTAGTTTTAATATCTTCCGCTTTAATTATGTTAAAAGAGAAAATTAAACAACCACTCTAAATGCAAATTACTCTAGGGCCCAATATTTAGGGGATGGTAAAATAAGATGAAAGTTTGATAGGCCTAATGAATAGCGTACTTGGTTGTTACTAATTTATTCATACAAGATTATCTCCCTTGTAGAGAATGTGACACATAGTAAACAAAATATTAATAATTTCTGTATCGACTTACTTCAATTGTCAGCATTTCACTGATACAAATTTAATACATTATGCTGGAATCCAAATATTGTGTTTGTAAATTCTATTTCTCAATAAAAGTTACATAATTTCCTTCTAATTCATTTTGTTTTAACACGAACATTTAACATACCAAATTAAAGTTTAAGAATGCCAGAAATAAAGTTTAGAACAAATTTATTTAGGTTTTATTACTGAATTTTCATAGGAAAGATGACCAATTAAAGTGACTCTTATGGTGAGACCTATGGTCCGGGAGTGGTCAATGATATCCAAAACACATTTTCGTGTGTAATTAAAAAAGTTATAGATAAATGTATGAATGTACTTTTCCCACACTAATGGCCGCATTTCACATCTGATTTGGTCCCAACTTGTAACACACGTTATTTGTCTAAGTCACTCGGACAAGTTCGTTAGCCAAAAATCCAACAACCGCTAGAATTTATAAATTTTTTTAGGGTTTTATATAAAAAATAAATATAGTAGATTATTCTGAACATTACATTTTACGTGATGTTTTAGCACTTCTGGTTACTCCCAAAATCTATCAAAACTTAAAATACCGTAAAGTACTCAGTTAAAACATGTAGAGGGGGATATTACCGTGTGTCAGCTTCTGTCACGAGGCCGAAGAACGGGATGCACACTTTCGAAGCGAGTTTTTCCACTCCTTGCTAAACGAAATAGCTTGTAAACCGGGGTTTTAGCTGAAATTAAATCAAATTCTACTTATCTATTTTCCACACGAAGGCGGATATTCGGCGCCTTCGTGAGTAAACCAATTTTCCAAATAGTTGGTTGAAATTCTGAAACATTTATAAACAAAATTTTCTCAATTCGCTCAACTCACGACAGCGATTTTGCTGCGTGGTAGAATGGTTTTATTCTACGAAAGGAAGAAAGACAAACTTGATACATACAAGTATCAGATAATTGGATTGATATTCCCCATTTCAGATTCTAAGGTACGATGGCTACAATTTATGATTCAGATTAATTTCTAATTAAAACGTGATTAGAGATTTGAAACTTAATATTAATATTACTCATATTATTTGAGATTAAATCAGACAACTGTGGAAATTTAAACTTTAGAATTTTAACATATCAAAAATTGTAAAATCTAATTGATAGATTAAAAGTTATAAATATACTATGAACATATATTCAGGTAGAAGATATAACTTTTCGTAAAAACTTGTATGAGCAAACATACAACTTGCACATGGAATTCTCTAGAGTCCTAGCTAGTAGTATAATAATATATAGTATTATAGACTAAATATAAAGTGAGATAATAAAACAATATTTATATTTTTCCTACAATAAGTAAATCATTCCTTTTGCAAATTAAAATGTATTGTGCAGATGAGGTTTAGTTTTATCTAAATCTAGTTTTAGAAGAAATTTGAAAACTGAAAGAATATTACTTTATTATAACGTACACTTTCTTGAATCGTATGTTTTTATTACATCCAACGTTTTAACATTTGTTACAAACATATTTACTATATTAGCAAATATTACTAATCTTCATAGGAAATTAGTTTTATTTTAAACATTTTGTTAAACAAAAAAGTTTATTTGTGGAAAATCTTTACCTTTTCAGCAGTTATTTCGATACAATAACAACCAGGAAATGTATCGATAGGAATAACCAAACGACAGTAACCTATAGCATATAATGAGTTTATTCAAAACATGCTATTTTTAAAGTTATGTTTAACTAACTGGAAATGTTCGTCAAGAATTAGTTTTACTAGAGCTTAATTTTAAAAACTGGTGTTTGCTCCTCTAGCAACACCAAACAAAAGCAACGTCCGTGAGTAACAAAATAGTCGCATGCGCATGGTCGTGCACACTAAATATCGTTTTAAATACATATTCACATTATTGAGCAGATATCAACAAATAAAAACACTTCAGACATATTATAACAGCTGATTTCATAATCATAGTAATACCTCAAACCTAGCCTAAAGTTCACAACTGCTGTCAAAAGAAACTTCTTATAATGTCCGTATGTTGGTAGATGTTTATATGAGTTATAAAACTAATGCAAGCTACAATATGATGTATGTTCGGCTGTGAACTTATAAATCGTTAAAAATTTGTGTTTATCTACACTCTTTCTTTTTTATTTCCTTCTTGACATCCTAAAACCCAAACTAGACTACAAACTAAAACTGTGTAAGTTAATTGGTCTGAATTATTGTTATTTAAAAATATAATAAAAGTTTGAGTTTATTTATTTATAAATATAGACTCTAGATGAAAACAAAAATATAGTTTTGCCTAAACGACAACATTTAAAATATTTTGAGTTAAAGCCGTTGGTTTAAGTAGGCCTACGATTGAAATGTGTGAAATTTTATTTGATTTCCAAATTTTATTTAAGGTTTTTTAGTTACATTTGTAATTGTAGATTCATTTAAAACGTTAAAAATACCTAACTTCATAAAATAATCAGTTAGATATAGTTTGTTGTTTGAAGGTGGAATTATTTCTTCTGAAGGTCTAACTAATTAAAACAATAGGGAAAACATAAATTTTAAACGACTTATAACCTCAAAACAAGTTGTATACCGTAGGCTACCCCATTTTAGTTCTATAACACATTAAACTTATTTTTTTAAATTTATTTTTTGTATATGTGTATCAAATAATCTAATCTACACCTTACATTTAACGGAATCTTACTTGTGTTTAAAATGTGTAAAACTTTCTCATTTTACTTGAACCTTGAACATTTACTTCACTTGACCTTGAAATTTCTAATTTTAATACAGGGGTTTCCACGTACGTATACAGCTGATACAATAAGCTGCAAATGTGTAGTTAATCACCTCTATTCAGTGAATGTAAACAGTTGCCTGAAATATCACTACAGTTAACACCTACACTTAGGAACAACAAAGTACATTGACATGTAACGCAACACAAATATTTGGTTTCAATCTTGAATCGGCTTGATTACTACGTCTTAAATTCTACACCGTTTCCAGGTCGCATTATCAGGTCGATACAGATATAAGTAGCAATATCATTTTTAGTAGGTATATTAAATTAAGAACGGAAGTAGACAAATTAGCTACAACAAATAATGCATGATTTTACTTTCAATAGTTTTTTTAATCTATTTTAAACAAGTAAGAAGTTAAAAAATAATACTATAGTTTGATTTAATTATTGAACTACTAAATAAGTAGGCCTCATAAACAATTGAGTTCTAGTGTTAGCTATTTGACATAAAACAATGTTTATTTTGTATACCTAATGATCTATCTAAATTATATTTGGATTCATTATTTTCTCTTTCAAAATACATAAATATAAACTTTGTTTTGTGTACAAACTTTGCAAACTGTTCTAACTAAATGCCTATTTGAAAATTAAAGCGTGGCATTTATTTGTATTATTAGCGAATTTCCATAATAAAGATGGGCTATTGAAACCAGACAGCGAAAAACTACTTGAGTATTAGGGTAAACCAAGGAGACATGGCGCATATTTTCAAAATTATTCATAAAAAATCCAATGATGCACTTAATTTAAAAAAAAGTTACAACTAAACAAACAACTTTCTTTAAATTTTGTCATGATATTTGACCCTTAAAAAACCTTACTCTGCGGAATCTATCCCTTATTCTATTTGTGACATGTCGCGGCCGTATGGGTGACATGTGGCATTAGGGCCTACTTAACCATCCTAGGGCCTATTTAACGGTAGGTAAAAAGCTTAGCTTTTTAAAAATAACAAAAAAATCTCTTTGACAAAATTAAACATTATTCTTCAACATCATTGTTGAATTCTTATTAAAGATTTAAATTGTCAGAGTTTTTCAAAAAGATACCCTTAAAACCTTATGGTATTTCTTTTTCTTCCTATTTTCCCTACAACATTCAACACAATAAGTATCAAAGATTGTACAATTTTCGTGCACTTACAGCTTACATGTTAAGCAGCGTAACCAGTCACATTTTTAGTGGTTTTCTGATACAATTCTTTGCACTCCTTACATGCATAAAGAGGTGTTTTTATTAAGCAGACCTATGTTCTTCATAATCTGGGTCGTCGGGATCTGAATAGATATGCCTTTCAAAATTCAATTTCCTTTTTCTCGTCAGAGATTTATCTTTAGGATTTTTCTTTTAAGTTATTTTTAGCCTTTTCAACTAACATCTCCTTCTATTTTCGATTAGCTCATCACGATTTTCTTTGGAAGCTAATATAACTACTCCTGTTTTAGTTCTTTTTCTGGGTGTTCCTTGGTTTAGTTTATGTATAGGGAAAATGACTGCTAGAAATTTAGAAGGCGTTCCCTCAGGCTCAGGCCCAATGATGTCTTTGCTGCTAGAAGGTTTTAAGGTGCAAGTTGTTGATGAAGATGAGGTTTGAGGTTGTGAAGGTACCACCTCAGGATTAGACGCAATGTTATCTGATATTGAAAAGATATAATTTGGAAGAATTTTCAGGTCCACAGGGTAAATTCCTGTTGCCTTGAAAATAGCTCTGAATGTCCATCAAGAATCAAAATATTAAGCCCTTGCGCTGTACGGGGCACAAACACATCCTTAAACCACTCTAAAAATATCTCATTATTTATGTAAGCCGAATTTTGGTTCATGTAGACTCTGCTACCTGGGGGAAGCCCATCTTGGAACTCAGACTTTAGGTTTTTCCCTTTGTAATTAAATACATAGGAAGAAATCTTTCTTCTGCTGAGCAGCAAGCCACCAATCTTATTGTCGCTCCTTTTTCTCCCGTTGTTTATTTATTTACTACCTTTTTTTGCTTCAACTTTGCCTACTTTATTAATTTGTTGGTTTTCACTTTCATTCACATTAAACAAGTTCTGAGGTTTATCCATCAGTTTGTGCTTCTCTACTTTCTTCTCAAGCAGTTGATACAAATTATTTGCTGCTTCTCTAGTGAGCCCGCTTGCACTTGCTATTGACAAGCCCTCAGCCTTTCTAATAGATAATTCAGGGTGATGACGCAAAAAGTTTGAAAGGCAATCGTATCCTGCAATCTTTTTATCATCATTAAACCTACGATCAATTTTTAAAGCGACCGCAAAATCATATACCATTCTTCTTACTGCCGTTTGGTCCTTACAAAATCCCGCATCACAAAGTTTTTTGAAGTATCTGACGAGTCTCTCTCTTCATTTTCAGGTCTAAGACTTAGAAAAACAAGTGCATCATGAGACTTTGTAGTTAATTATTCTGTAAGCTTGACGATAACTAGCCCGATACTGATTTATAAGCACGATCGCCGGACTAGAATCAAAAGGCTATTACCAGAACTTACTGTTCGTACTACTACTCAGACATTTTGAAATTTATCACTATTTAGCACCAACTAATAACTAATCGTAACGCTAAAAAAATATTTGCATGTAGGACTTACCTTGTTTGTTAACGCTAGCTTGGTTAAAACTCCAACGATTAGAACGAAACCACTTCCCTCGTCTCCTGGCGTCTACTGCGCAACTGCAGAGCGCATACACTTACAACCTGTAGGCTTTTACCGAAACTACGGGAGGTGCGCAGTCTATACCGCATTCGGCAACTCTCCCAGACTCACCCTATATATTATATCTATGAATAAATAATAACAAGGTGAGATAATATAACATAAAATGTTTGCTTTAACAAGGAATATATTGAAACAGAAGAGTCTACACGGGGATCCCGGGTTGAAATCCCTAGCTGAAGTATACGCTTTTTCTTCAGTCTTCCCACACACAAAACTAAATAAAATATAGTTATGCATTATGATTTCAGTAACTTAACAGAAATTAAGAACTACTACCGTAATAAATATGCGATACACTATTTAGAACTTTTATGCACAACAATAATAATTTGTATTTACAATAACTTACAGTCGCCTATTGATAGTTTATTAGTATCTTGTTTAGGTAAATGCCGTTTGCTATTTCTTTGTTTAGTTTTAGTTTTCCTACTATTATTAGAACAGTCACTATTCTTAACCAATGGAAGCAATGCTTTTTAACAGTTTTTTTGTATATATATTGCAGTCATTTTTTTTCCTGTTGTTAAGTACACATGTACAAAAAACTTAAATGTTCATTATAAATTAAGAAGTCAGATGTATTAACAAGTTTGGAAGACACTCCTTAATATTTTCTTATAAGTTGTTGAAAAAAGTGGTAGCCATAATTGGAAATAAACTGAAAGATTGAACACAATATTCCTTTCAAACTAAAATAACTACAACTACTTTATAAGAAATTTAACTTTGGGTTGATATTATGTTAATAACGTGTTTAAATATTCACCACGAAGTAACTTTCATGAAAGTAATCTTAACAACATTTATAATTATGTATAAAGTTTTCACTAAAAGGTAATTAAGTTCAAAAGACAACGGGTTGTGACCGCTTAACAGACTATATTTATTTAACTTTTGTCAAGACATACCAAAGTTGTAATATCTGCGTTGATAGTATCTATATAGGCCTATATAAAAGCCAAAACCCACTGACTCACTGACTCACTGACTCACTCATCAAGATTTCTCAAAAACTACCGAACGGATTGGAATGAAATTTGGTATGTAGCTTCCTCTAGGGCCATAGGTGCTCACTAAGAAAGGGTTTGAAAAAATTCGAAATTTTAGTGGGGGTTTGGCGGGGATCAAAGTTATTAAAAAATGACTTCTTCAAAACTACCGAATGGATTGGAATGCAATTTGGTATGTAGCTTCCTCTAGGGCCATAGGTGCTCACTAAGAAAGGGTTTGAAAAAATTCGAAATTTTAGGGGAGTTTGGGGGGGGATCAAAGTTATTAAAAAATGACTTCTTCAAAACTACCGAACGGTTGGAATTAAATTTGGTATGTGGCTTCCTCTAGGGCCATAGGTGCTCACTAATATAGGGTTTGAAAAAATTCGACATTTTAGGAGGGGTTTGGTGGGACCAAAGTTACTAAAATCATAATTTCAGATCTTTTATTATTATGACAATAGTGCTTTTATTATTTAAGATCTATATATGTATAAGCCAAATACCACTCACTGACTGAACACTTAAAAAGAATACAATTACGTTAAAAAGGAACACTTAAAAAGAATACAATTACGTTAAAAAGACTGAAAATACCAACCACCACGGGCAACGCCGTACGGGTCAGCTAGTTTAGTATAATTGTTTATTTTTATATTCTGGCTATTTTTGTAAGCTTAAAGAAAAGCAGAGGCTTTGGTTTGTGTAGCGTTGTTGGTTGTTGTAATAATAGTTGATATACTGCTTTTATAAAACTCTCTTGATTGTTTTTAAATTTAGAAATTTGTTGTTTCATTAATTGTAGTTGAAGTATTTTAATTATCTCAATAACTAAAACTAAATTTGCATTATTCATTATTGAATATTTATTTATCTTTGTGTTGATATATTCTCTTGTGAAATAAAACCCTTTTTAAAACTACATTTGATTAGTCGATATCACACACCATAACAAAATATAATATGGATTTTAAGAATATTGGTAAAAAAAAAAGAAATTCGCATCCAAACATATTTTTCTACTCTCGTGACTGTAACGTGAGGGTTTGTGCCGTGTTCTAGAGCCGATGACCATGACTATCCTCTAAACTAATCAGGAAAAAGGTTTACAAGGAAGTTCTTATGCAGAAAGAAACACAGTCAGTATTCGCGATACGTACATTCAAATTACTGGAGTGGTGGTACTTCTTTCTGTTTAACTCTCTTACTTCTTCAATTTCACCTAAAACGAATGCATTAATATGTAATCAACTCCTATAAAAGCTAGTGTACATATATACGTCCGTACGGCAGTAATAATGAAAACACGATATCGCATGCGCAAGGTTTTATTGTTAGATTTAAAATACATATATCAGCTGATTACGTCCATCAACTGTAGGTCTTCAATAACTATGTGAACATCTTATTCTTTAGTCTTGTCGACTTCCTGAGATGTTTGGATAGCGCATGTGCATGGTCTGTCTTGGTCTATAGGTCTGAATTATTGCTGTTTCAATAAAATCGTAACGGTTTGAGCTTTTGCTCTTTTATAAATATAATCCTACTGACGATGAAAACTTGAGTGAATTTTAAAATGCACAATAATTATACATTTGCCTAAATGATTTTATTTAAAATATAGACGGTGGCTTACTAGTATCTAACATAATGATATGTTATGTTTACTTTTTCCTGTACTATATTAATAGAAAACAGAACCTTTTAATGTTTTAAAATATTAAAAATACTCAAATAACCTAAACCTTTTAATATTTATTAATCACAACAGACACACAGATATTTTGATATATCTACATGGTCATAAGCAAACATCATGTAAATATTAAAAGAAACTAATAAATATTCTTCTTAAATTAGACTTCTTATTCACTTAAAGATTTTTAATTTTAAAACGATCAAAAGTGTATAAAATAAATATCAAATTTGACTTTTTAAAACAATAACTGAAAGTGAAACCAATTTCTAAACTTAAAAACAATCAAGAGTTTACAAAATGATAAATACAACCATTAGTAGATAAACCGGCAAAGCTACACAAACAAAAGTCTCTGCTTTTAATTCAGTTTGTACACACAGAACCAGATTATTGTACTAAATAACATCAACGCAGATATTACAACTTTGGTACATATTGGCAAAAGTTAAGGATAGCCTGTTAAGTGTTACTAAGCGGTTACGACCCTCCGCTAATTATAATACCACGGAAACTTTGCCAAGATTACTGTACATGAAAGTTCTTTCGTGGTGAATAATAACATGCGTTCTTTTTGATAATTTCAGTTTACAGGTAAATTTTGTATGGGCAAGTATTTAATTATACCTCATTGTCAATGTATAGTCAAGTCACTTATCAAAATTACATAAACACCTTCTACTTTTAATATAACTTTTTATATACGCTGGCTGTTAGTTCAAAATTGTATGGAAAAAGAGCTTGTATTTAAGAGCCATTGTAAGTTAAGGCTTATAACACCACTGGTAAACTTCTTGTTCGTTGAAACTGCCAGTCAGATCCAGCATTAACACTTTGGTTGAAGACGATTTTGACAAAAATCGCATACAAATTAATGGAATGACTTGTTTCACAAATCATAGGGAAAGAATCTCATTATCGAATACGAAATACGTTATATATGTATTTATGGGTTAGTACTACAACAACATTTATTTAACGTATGGTTTGGTCAAAATTGGAAAACACGTTGGGTTTTGTCACTCAAACGAGTTTGTTATCAAAACAAAAATCTAAAAATAGGCAGAACATTTTTGTGATTTTTTGTACCAGCATGAATCATTTTTGAGTTTTATCTATCAAATTAATATAAGAAATTATTCTGCACGTTAATTTCTTTAGCATATATTATGGCCCTTCTTTACGATCGAAACATAAAACACCATAAATATAATAGGTTCATATTTACTTGGGGAATTTTAACTTATAGGGACAGATTGTAATCCGAGGCTGCAAGGTTTTTCACAGCTCGCCGAAGTAGAGCGTGAGGCGGAGCTGGAGGTTGAGCCTAAACAAAATTCTACTAATACAGAGTGTATCAGAGCGGGTGGCCGGCTTGTATAGCATTGAAACAAGAATACTTAGACATTTAGTTTAATCTGATGACCCCCTATTTCGACCCCAAGGAATTCAGGAAAAATGTTTTCAACCCTCTAAAATGCGCCAAAAGGGTATTTTTGGGGCTGGGGGTTGGTTTATGGGAAATTTTCAAATGTAAAGGTAGGTCGTGTTGTACCTCATTTTAAAGGTCTCGGTACACTGATCATTAAAACAAAATGTTTTTCATTTATCTTGCATTTATTATGAGTCAATACAGGGTGGCTCGAAACATCATAAAAACTTAAGTTTACATATCTTTTTACATCTGACATAAACATTTTTTATGACAGCTAAAATTTTTTAAATACATTAACAAAGATGTGGCCTTTCAAACAATAACTAATTTTTGGTAGGTTTTCTTACATTTTTTGCAGGTCTCAAAATTTACAACTTTTAGAAGTTTAAAAAGTAAATATCTCAAAAATTTCAAATTGCAATGTGGGTAATCTTACATATAAAATTGAAGCCCTTTCAATTATCAAAATTTTTCATATTTGAAATTTTTTCAATTTTCTATTGGCTTAAAATTTACAGAAAATATTGTTTTTCTTAGAATTACTGGGTTTTTGTGTACGTTATATGTAGGCTTAAAAAATAACTGCTCACCGGTTAATTCCCTGGAACAGCTTACAGTTGTTCAAATTGTCGTCCATTTTGTTCCATACACAAATCAACACTGGTTGGAAAGGAATCAACTGCTCGCAGTACTTCCTCCGTGATTATCGACGCCACTGTATTTATTATTCTAGCTTGCATTTCTTCTCTTGTAGTAGGCCGATTTCTGTACAAAATTTCTTTGAGTCTTCCCCATAAATATAAGTCTATACATGTTAGATCAGGAGACCTCGGAGGAAAGTTTGTAGGGCCTCCTCTTCCTATCCATCGCCCAGGAAATTGCTGGTCCAAAGTTTGACGAACTGCAATTGCATAGTGTGCATTCGCACAATCTTGTAAGAACCACATAGTATTTCTAATTTCTTCTGGAACTTGCTGTAGCAAATTAGGTAAGATTTCTAACAAAAAAGTAATTGTACATATTTCCATTCAAATTACCTTCGAAGAAATAAGGCTCAATTATTCTATTACCTATGATTCCACACCAAGTGCTTAGTACCTAATATCTTTGGTTGTCAACCTCCCTCATCCAATGGGGATTTTCGAATGCCCAATACCGCATATTGTGGCGGTTAACCTCTCAATTACTTCGAAAAGTAGCTTTATCACACCGCAACACTTTACGGGGAAAAAAGGGATCTTCTTGGAGCTGTTCTCTGGCCCAAATACAAAACTTTTGTCTGTTCAGGAAGTCGTTTTCATCTAACTCTTCGTGGACTGACATTCGGTATGTGTGTAATTTATTTTCTTTCAAAATTCTCCTTACAGACATTGGGCTGATTCCGGATTCCACAGACAATCTTCTGACAGAATAATGAGGATTTACCTCCACTACAGCCAAAACATCAGTAGTCCTCTCACCTCTCACTGGTTTAGCAATTTCTTTATTTTTGTGGCCAGGGTTAAGCTGCACATTTGATATGTGAGATGACCCTAATTGCAATTAGAAAATTTTGAGATATTGACTTTTTAAACTTCTAAAAGTTGTAAATTTTGAAACCTGCTAAAAATGTGAGAAAACCTACCAAAAGTAGGTATGTTTGAAAGGTCACATGTTTGTCAATGTACTTTAAAAATTGTAGCTATTAATACATTTTTTTTATGTCAGATGTAAACAGATATGTAAACTTAAGTTTGTATGATGTTTCAGGCCACCCTGTATGATGGAAGATAAATGAAAAACAATTTTTGTTTAATGATCAGTGTACCGAGACCTTTAAAATGAGGTACAACACGTCCTACCTTTACATTTGAAAATTCCCCAAAAACTAACCCCACCCCAAAAAATACCCTTTTGGGGCATTTTAGAGGGTTGAAAACATTTTTCCTGAATTCCTTGGGGTCGAAATAGGGGGTTATCAGTTTAAACTAAATGTCTAAGTATACTCGTTTCAATGCTATACAAGCCGGCCACCGCTCTGATACACCCGTATATTATTTGGTAATCGCAGGCTGTTATTCAGCACCGTCGTGAGTAGACCAATTTAATAAATAGTTGTTTGATACCCGAAAACATGTAAGAGTAAGCTTAAGTTTTTCAATTTGCTCAACTCACGCCAGCGCTTTAGACGCGTGATCGGATTATATTTTAACTAAAAAAAAAAACTAAACAAACATAGTGATTTAGAATACCTTTAGGCTGTTTCGTCAAAATATAGTTTTATATCCCGTGTTTAGGTCTAGAGTTAACTAGAGCAAATTTATCATCTGTAGCCATATATATACTGTATTTCAATGGCAAAGCATCGCTTCTAACCTGTCTTTACATTTACAAAGAGGTATGCAGATTATTTTTGCACTAAGCCTGTAACTCCCCCTAGTAGTTGCTGAAGAAATTTATAAAAACATATCAACTCAAGGAAAGTGGCAGGAGTTGACAAATTATCACAAAGAGTTCTTAAGGAGTTATTGCGGAAGGGTGATACACTTCTAAAATACGTATTTAATGCTTGTTTCCGTTTGGAAAATGTACCCGAGAGTTTCAAGATTGCGCAAATCATCGATTTCACTTCATTCGCATATATCTAAACCGTGGGAGAAATTTTTCCTCAAGCTACTTAAACCCTTGACCAGCAGACAGGATCATCAGTTCGGGCCATTGACAATATTCCACAGTATTATATCAAATACACCGGGTAACTGCTGTCACAGAAAAGGATTTTGAAGATAACAAAATACAGTTCTGCTGATTTTCTTGATGATGCACAATATTTTGACAGGTTGTGTCATAAAGGCTTTGCTCTTAAGCTAAGTAGAACTTTACCAGATAATTACGCTCAAACAGCTGGAGTGCCTCAAGGAAGTGTTCTTAGGCCTATTTTGTATTTGTTGTACAGAAAATATAGTCCCACCATCAATTACAACTGTTGCCACATTCGCTGACGATATAGCGATATTAACCACTAGTGGTTCTCAAGCTCAGACAGCTTAACATCTTCAAAGATGTCTTGACCGGGTATCGGAATGGACCTGTGACAGGAAAATTAAACTTAATGAACAAAAATCAACACAATTACATTTGCTTTGCTACATGTAGATTCTAGACAATGTGTTTATATAAATAATAAGCTGATACCGTAACATGATTCAATTACATGTGGGAATGCACCTTTGTATAAAAAGTAGAACAGATATACCTTAAAGTAAGTCAAATTTATTGGCTAATTGGCAGAAAATCGCAACCAATTTGAAGATTTGGAGCAGAGCTTTGGGTATGTACAAACACTTTAAATCGAATGTGGGTACAACGATGTCATTTCATGCAATGACAAACGCAAGATAGTACCAGCGTAATAAGGATGTTCTACATTCGAATTTAAATCTGAAATCAGTAAAAGTCGTTATAAAGTACTATGCAATGCGAGATGAGAAAAGACTTCTTAATCATGTCAATGTGGAAACTTTACAGCTATTGGACACAGAACAGTGAATAAGACGACTTTAGCGGCTGAAGCCACAAGATCTACCCCAATAATAATACTAAAGTTTTTAGATACAGTACCTAGTATAATGTTTAGAACCTAGATTATGATTTAGGCTTCATCACATGTTTTTTACTCACTTGTAATATGTATTAATTATTTATGAATTAGCTTAAGATTGTAATATTAAGGTAATTAAATGTGATATTTTGCAATTCTTAATTATAGAATATTTCTACAGAAATTTCATTTTGTTGCTCATAACTCAATCATAACTCAATTTTAAATTTCCGAGCGTTGGTTTTCTGAGCAACGAATGAACGAAACGGATAAGTTATGATTGTTTACTCTTCAAATACGCGTGTAGTCTACAATGTTTAATTAAAACCCTCAACAAAATGTACATGTTAAAAATACTTAGGTCTACTCAGTACTTATGACAATACATTTGAACACTTTTATTTAAAAATAAATAATGAAACACACGTTCTGTAAACTACATTTATTTCATTCATACCAATATCAAAAGCTGATGGTTAAAATACAACTTAATTCAATGGAAATATAAATTGTAGAAGGTAATCAACAACTGGGAGTGGTTCTGAGAGCGATATTGTTGGAAGTGTAATCAAAGTCGGAGTATAACTTATTAGGGAATTTCCTTAGGAATATGTATATGTTAGCCCATTACAACGGCAGCATTTTAAGTCCGGTTTGTTCCAAATTTGGTACTCACGTTGACTTTTAAAGTGGCTCGGACGAATTCGTTAGGCACAAAAATCCCAAACACGGAAGCACTTTGACAGCAAGTAATTATGTCAGATGTTTCGAACTAGATTAAACTATTTTATAGGTTTTATCTAAAAATAAAATATATAAGATTATTCTACACAATTTGTTTTTTACTCGACTTTATAGCCATTTTGGTTCATAAAAAATCGATTAAAATGTAAATTATCAAAAAAGGTTAAAATCCTCGACTGCCAAGTTTGTCCGCAACAACGAAGAGAAGCCGTCCATAATCCTGGGCCGCAAGATAGAGGTGCAAACTTGCCAAGCGAGTGATTCCAATGTGATTTATTATCATTAATTATGTTATTATTATTTATATGATAATATGATAAGAAATTTAAAGTATTAAACACTAAGCATTGTTGATTTATAACTACGTATTCAATCTCAATCAAGAGAAAAAACTTTACGTTGGTTTCAAAAAATTTCAGTTCAAATTAGATAAAATTTTAGTTTTATTTTCTAAATCGTTATATTTTATTTGACTGTATTTATTATATTTCTGAAAACAATGATACATTACATTAACGTTATATCAAAATGTGAACAATACATTGTACTGTGACTCTAGTGCAAATTAATTCTTGCGCAACTTAGTTGCCATAAAAATCTACATTTATATTTGTCGTTTTACATTTTTCATAAGCATAATGTTCTTGTAAATTATAAAAAAATACAATATTTTTTGTATATTTTTTATATATAGATGGGTGTCAATATTTTTTAAGAATATAATTCTGACATTGCGATATTCACAGTCCTGAATACATACTATTATAACGTACTTTAAAGTAAAAACAATTAATTGTTCTACCATAATTATTCATGCTATTATTGAAATACTTGTGTATATGTTAGTTTATCGAGTGTGCTATGAAAAGCAAAGCATGGCTTTATATGTTAACATTTCATCGTTGATCAAATTCTAAACCGCAGCACAAACTTGAATCTCAGTTTAATTAAATCCATATCCCAAATTCCCAGTGCTTACAACCTTTGTCTACCTTAAGCCTTCCTTCATTAAATCCACCATTGTACTCCTGAAACAAGCAGTCCTTGTCTAGGGCCTGTTGGAAAATAGTTCACTTCAAAATATGCTATGCCGGATACGTCAATGCTATCTTGGTCTATTAGTTTTTTTAACATATTATGTTCTTCACTTATTAAAATATTAAAAATATTATTTTTCTAGTTTGAGTTATAAAAATATAATTAACTGCATAGTTTACAATATAACTAAAACGTAACAAAGCAACTAAATTATAACAAACTAAACCTCAACTAACAATTTTAACTAAATGACCGAAATTAACTTGCAAAAAGTTGCTTGTTGAGTGTTATAACAAAAGCGACATTCTGTTACATTTAGAGAAAGTAGTTTTCGTCGCTGATGAAATTAAATTTTAATATTAATTCCACTATTACTCTACTTATGGAAAGCAGACAAATGTTAACACATTTATAATAAAGACAAATGTCCCAAAAAACAGCCCAGTTGTAAAAATTTGCCCGTACCTCCACAGCCGAAAAAAATTTATATTATTGAAATCCCGTCAAAGGAGTATGATCAGTGATTTGCGCCTCGGTCTTTTATGTGCACATAGAAACCTATGTAATTTCATTTATTTCATCACTGATTTGATTGACGGTGAACTTGAAAATTCTTTCAATGCTGTTTATTGGGGAGTTTGAAAAAATATCTTGCAACGCTTTTGGCAGAGAAGTTGGAATTTCTATGAATCCTTTTTGGCGGGGAGCTATTATAACATAGGTAGGGTACGAGGAGACAAGATACTTGGCTTCAGAGATTTTACTAACGAAGCTGATTGACGGAGAGCTTGAAAATTGTGTCAAACCGTTTAGTGGAGAGCTTCATTAGCAAAATTTCTGAAGCCTAGTAATCTTATCACCTCGTCCCTTACTTCCGTTATAACAGCTCCCCGCCAAACAGGATTGATAGAAATTTCAACTTCTCTGCCAAACAGCGATGAAAGATATTTCATTTCCCGCCAAACAGCGTTGACTCAATTTTCAAACTCCCCGCCAAACAGCTATGAACAATTTTCAAGCTCTCCGTCAATCAAATTAGTGACGACATAAATGAACTATTTTACATAGGTTTCTATGTGCACATCCAAGACGGAGGCGCGAAGCACTGGTCATGCTCCTTTAGCGGGATTTCACTCATATTAATTCTTTTTTCGGCTTTGGAGGTTTTCTTGCGGGCAAATTTTTACAACAGGGTTGTTTTTTTGGGACATATCACATCTTTTTGCATGAAGGAGAAAGAGGAAAACGCCATCATTACGAGATATAGCAATAAAAGATAGCAACTTTATCTCCATCCAGCAGGACTTAGTGGTGGTTGAAGTTATACTTATTAGTTTTCCAAGCGTTTGTTAATTCTTTAGATAAAATTAATTTTGGGTATCAATAACGAAATTTATAATTTGGTGTAAATAACTAAAACACTTTTTATTGTTTATTATTTCTAATATCTTACCCGTTAACATTTTTGTTACATAAAAATAGAGGCAAAATTAAAGTGTCTTACGCCTTATCTCTGTCATTTACCGCATGGCAGAACGTTGATGTCATCCAGAAAGTAAACATCTATTTGTAAGGCAAATTTTTAAGTTGGCACACCACTTCATTTTAAGGAGGTTATTTGTTTTTTTAATTAGTAACCCTCGTAACATGGTTTATTTTTCTGCCCATCTCATATATTTTTCTTAAAAGCAACAGACTTCATCTGGGGTTACCTATCTATGCTTTTTAACTCGGTAACAGTGTACAACTACAAGGATTATACAACTGTAGGCCTAATAATTGTTAAAATGCTCTTTTTATATACATTATTAATATTATATACGGTATTGAAAGAAAGATAAAAATATGATCTTTTAATTTCTTTTTATTTCATATTGATAGATTAAATGATTTAGAAGTTATTAGTATTTTAGTGAAGAAATTATTAATCGAATATGTTTCATGTTATACGAAGATGTACAAACAAATTTGAAGTTAAAAGAATATGTATCTCTTCTTTAAATTTGTATAAACGAGTATATCGATGATACACGATTGTATTTAGATACAGTTTATACCCTTAAAGTAAATCTTATAACCTAATATAGTATAACTCATTTTTTTAAATATAAACTGAACAATAAATTATAATGATTGAAGTTGTAAACATGATCCCAAAGTATAATCCACGCTGGGTTTTGTTGAAATATTACAGATGATGGGTAAACTCAGCTGTTACATTACAATTTTAACAAATAGGCCCAGTGTTTTTGATTTTTGGAATCAGTCAAAAATAGTTCAACTGGACTGAAATAATGATAATGAGGAAATACGTGACCTCATTTCCCAATTGAATGAACTGTATATTTTTGAATCATAAACAAATAATAAACCATTGTCTAATCATTTTCAGCGTTTTGAAACAGTAAATAACTCGTCTTCTACTGAACATAGCCTATCGGGTGTAGATTTTGACCAATTTTTCATAGGGGTCCCCATTGAACAACTCTGACAAAATCTTGACCCTTTCTAACCAATCCCTAAAAACTAACCCCCTATTTTAGAGCGGGTAAGGTTTAAATTGCACAAAATGCACTTCTTTGGAGCATATCAAATGTGTGCAAAATCTAACCTCGATCCGTTATTTCTGTGAGGCTGTAACCCCGTCGAAAACAAGAAGTAGAAACCTTTTTAAAATAGCGATTTTCAAACATTCATAACTTCGGCATCTGATGGTCCCAAGAGTTCAAATTTGGTTCACATCCTCAGGGACACTTCAAAAATGGGTATACGAAAAATCAATACCAGCGAACCCCTCAGTAAGGCTGGCCGCACACTGAGCGAGCATTTTGTTGTACAGCAAGTGCTTTGGACATTTTCCTTAGATCATTTTGCGTAATTGCTCTCTCAGTGTGCGGACATAATATGCGTGTGCTGGCGAATATTGAGCAACAAGTGGTGGTGTAGAGCGCTGTAAAGCATTTGTTCTGTCAGTGTGCGGTGTCCTATTTAAATACATGGAGGGCTAGTATTCCGTAAAACATTTTGCTGTAGAACACTTGCTTTGAGCAGAATGCTCGCTCAGTGTGCGGCCGGACTAGGGGGGGGGGGGGGGGGGACAAACTGCAAAAAAGGCATTTCGTTGGAGCATAACGTATGTGTGTGCAAAATCTAAGCTCAATCCGTTCAGTATATGAGGCTGTAGCCCTGTCAAAGAACAAGAACAAGAAGTAGAAACTTAAACAAATAAAAAATTTAATACTTCCAGAGCTCCGTATCTGATGGTCCCTAAAATTAAAATTTTGTAGACATCCTCAGGGACCCCTCGAGAATTGGTGTACGAAAAATCAACATCGTTGACCAACATGGGGTCGAGGTAGGGGGAGGGTGAAAACCCGTACTTGTTCTGTCGCGTAAACAGTGTTCTTGGTCCCTAGATTTTACAAGTTAATTAGCATAAGACAAATAGAGCAAGACATTTCCTGTCAGCCGCCTGTATTAGAGGCAGTACCTGATGTAAGGACCAGATTTTCTTAGAAAATATTTTCAACCAAATTCACAAAATCATAATAAATCCTTTTACAATCTTATCCTGTACAGGACTCTGTATCATGCACAAGAATAATAATTTGATAAAACAATTTTGATATATCGTAGAGGAAAACTCGCTTTGATAGTCTGCACCTCTACCTGGCGACAGTCATCTCATCAGAAGCTGCCCCCAAGGTAAAATCCACCACGTGTACTTCAAATGGACATTTAGGACCATAGGGCCATTGATATTTTACGTTTTGATTGATTTTTGGGGACCAGAACTCGTGTAAAGAACCAATTATTTAGAATAATATCCTACATTAAGTTTGTTAGATAAAACCTCAAATAGGTTAATTTATTGTAAAGTTTTAGTTTGACTATTGTAGCTCGTGCATCACTGAAGATGGCGACTTTGTGGATAAAACGCGTTTGAGTTGTGAGATTCTGTGATCAAGTTTTATTCTATCAATACATACATTTTCACAAGTCAAGCTCATTATTTACTTATAAATGGACCTTTTATTATATAGTAATTATTGTTGTTTATTTTCCGTTGTTGAATATAAACAGATAAATAAATAGCACGTTCAATTTAGCTTTTAGGTTTTAGAATACACAATCTACGGTTTAAGCTTTGAGTGATTGAATGTTGGATTTGTTTAAACAATCAAGCAGTTTATTGTGTAAACTCTGGAATACGAGTGGTTATAGTGATCGCCGAGGGAAATCAAGATATACGTTGTACCCAATGTATAAAGTGTTTGGTAGATTCTTGTTATTTCAATACAAATACAACTAACTTTAAATAAAAATACCAATATTATCCAAGATTAACAAGGTAATGTTTGACTAAGGTATAATTCATACTTTAAAAAAAAAATTATTATAATTTTACTAAAATATAACCTCTTTTCTGCACTCAATGGGTTGACAATCGAGCTTCAACGAGAACGGTCACTGACAGTGCATGTTATATAAATGTATTTATTTTAAATGTGCCCTACTTTGTGCTGTGCTTAAGTGTTTGTATAATAGCTATTATGTACATTTGATAATGACTGATAAATAGTTGAAACGCGCCATGTAGAAAAAAAGTAGTATACAAAATAAGGACTATTCGAAAGCATCGCAAAAAAAAGTAATTATATAACTATTGTTAAAATAGATTAAGAGTCAAAATTTGGTAATCGCATTTCTTATGTAAGTTTTGTGAATCTTATCTTCTAAAGCGAGAGATAATTGTTTGTCTGCTAAATGGATCTGGAATCTCCGTCTAAGGATTTTGCATTTTTTGATTTTATATGGGGCTTTTGGCCACGAGAAATCGATTGGAAATGGTCACCAGTCTGGGAAAATTCGTTTTCTACGTCTTTTTATTAAATTAAAAAGTGAAATTTGTCCATTTTAAACAATACAAAGCACAGCTGATGCAAATGTTTTCAATGCCATTACAATAATCATCTGCTTTCTTTTAAACTGTATATTTTATTAGAGGTAAGCCTAATATGTTGTATCTATTTATAGTTACCACGGCAACGAATACTTCTGCTAAATAAACATACCCTTTATTTAGTTGTTTATGTTATAGGCCTAACCTAAACGACGTTCACGGAAATTTGCAATAATAGTTATTGACGTGAGCGAACTAGGCCCTAGGCCTAAATCGATATTGAAATATTAAACTTTAATTTAGGCCTGACTTATTTCTGAGGCATAGCGTTGAGATTATGGTTAATCCTTTAAACTGTATTTTTATTACAGGTAATCCTAATGTTGTATATACCCTTTATTTAGTTGTTTAATGTAATAGGCCTAACATCAAAACTCAATAATCCAATATTTATTATTGAAATCATAGCCCTGCTTATAATCGAGCTTTAGCTCGGTCTCCTGGTACTGTACCAAAAACGTAATTTTGTAATGGCTTTAGTTAAAAATGTTTACACATTGAAAACTATTAACTTAAATTAAAAAAAGTATAATCATTTTGAATATAAGCAAACATTATTGTTGTAATTTTACTGTAGCCAGAAGTTTAAACAAGTTATATCTCCATCACAGTTTCTTGTGTCTGTGCCACTTTTACCTTCTTTTTATCGTTTGAACTATCTTACCGGATGCTTTCCTCATATATTCATTTTTATTAACATAAATATATCTCTGTTACTCTTAGCTTGAATATATTTTACCAATAATTTAATTTATCTGTTTACATTTTATAAAATTATGATAGTTTTGGGTGTCCAATTTGGCATTTGTTCTGTAGTCTTTCACCTATTTGGGTACACCTATGTACTTTGATTATTAACTTAAGCAAAAGAACTGATTAAACTGAGACTATTGGTATACGGAATTTAGACAACAAAGAAATATTCTCAATTTAATTGGTATTAAATTAACAGCTATTGTTTACCTTTGGTTGCCCAAGTTACATAGATAAGGTCTTACAATAAGGATCCGATAACGGGTCATGTTTTCACTAGAGCACGGGGAGGGGGGAGGTTCTGTAAAACCCAAAAACGGCTACTTTAAATGAAAAATGTTTAATTTTAAAGTTGTAGAGAACCAAATGCTGCGTAAAGTGTGCTCCTAAACTAAAAAAAAAAATTATAATAATAAAGTACTCTTATCCCTGAATTTCCGCTATTTTAGAAGGTTAACCACTTTTGAGCACAAAACGATCCACATTAGTCCAGTTGTTCGAATTTAAAGGCAATTGCATCACATTACTATTCCAGAAAACAAAATATAATATTTACTTCAATCTAACTTAGTCCAAGTGGTTCTGCAAAGGTCTACTTTTCAAATGAATGAATTTACCATAGTGGCATAAATGACATTCGCTTGCATGACCTTATTTTTAACCGATGATTTTACGAAAAATAGTGTATGTACTATTACATTTAATCTCCAATCCAGGGTGGTTGTTGCAATTATTATTTACCAATTACAGTGTTCTATATACCTTCTTCAGTTTATGTAATGACTAGTAATCAATACTTATTACTAAAATCATACTTATTACTTAAAATTTCCTAGTTTAGAAGATAAAAAAACAAACTTTATTATTCTAAAAAAAAAAGTACAACTTAGTCTTATATCTTTATTCCAATATAATTTATATACGCTACGCAGAAATGCTTGCGAAAAATCATGACTACAAATTAGTATCACATTAATCTTAAATTTCAGATGATTTATTTTAGAGAAATAAATTTAAGATAAGTAAATTTATTCAAGTTAAGTACTTTACTAAAGAAAGTTTTGTACAATGGTAACATTTTTATCTTTTATTTGTAACAATAAAAGGTAGTTAAAGATGGACAAAGGAACACACTCAACTAATATAGCCTGACCCAGTTATCCAGTCTTTGTTTAAATGGAAATATTTCTTCGGTCAGTTAAAACTTTATTTCAATTTCAAACTGCGGGAAAACAAACACACACCGCAATCAATGTCAACACAAACTCAACGAATAGGGAAGTAAAAAAAATTAACTGCATTTCCAGATCAACGAGCCTGACCATTCTTCCGAGGCCTAGTTCATGCAGGTGACTGACAAATCCGTCATCTCATATTTGGGTTTTGCTTTGCCACCTATATACTCTTTTACTGTCTTTAGCTGTGGAACACTTTTCTTCTTCCTCTTTTTCGTTTATTATTTGTAATTTCATAAAATGGAAGTTAATACATTTTTAAATGTATTTTTTACCATTTATAATTATGGAAGTGCTAATATTATCCCATACAAAAGTGGACATCAAGTTTATATGTATTTTAATACAACCATGAAGCAAAATATTTAAAACATTTAAATACTGTACGTTATAAATAATTGTGGAATTTACCCAAACAAATTGGTGTTGAGTGTTCCAATGCAACCTTATTATTAAAAACCAACTACGACAGTCACGTTAACAACACATCCAAAATGTATTAATAATGCGTGTAATTTAGTTATAACAGAACTGCGAGAATTAAAATTTTAACTCTTTTATTATTTTAAAAATTGCATTAATTTAATGCCTTGTGAAATATACAGGATGTTTTCAAACTCTATGTACAAATTTCAGGATATTGTTACTTGGGTCAAATGAAACGTAAAACGTCTTATAACCATGGGTGTATTTGTTTCGTTTACTATTTGTCTGTCTGTATGCAATTTTTACTTAAAAATGTATATTAAAAAAACTGATAAATGAATTAAAACAAAATTTTTATTGAATGCCACCCTTGTTAGGTCTAAGGTTGACCAACACTTTTAAGAAATTATATTTTCCATTTCAAAATGGCTCCCATGTACATTTTCAACATAATATCACAAAAAACAAAGCATTTAAACAAATATATAATAATACTTTTTCTATCTCTTGATAAATCCAAAACAGCTTATTTTAAAAAACAAAACAAAAATTTTTTGTAATCCGAGTGAGATCTCGAGTTCTATTGGTCCGATTGACATGCGATTTGTGTTAAATGAAAGGTAATTAGCTCTATATTTGCCCATTTTACTTGGATTTTAGTAATTACATCACTAAATTTTCAAAAAACGGAAATTAAAATCTCTTATGGCAATTTAACATGGGAAAATTGTTTAAGCCTATTCCAAGTGAGATCTCGAGTTCTATTGGTCCGATTGACATGCGGTTTGTGTTAAATGAAACGTAATTAACTCTATATGTGCCCATTTTACTTGGATTTTAGTAATTACAGCACTAAATTTTTAAAAACGGAAATTAAAATCTCTTATGGCAATTTAACATGGGGAAAATTTTTAGGCCTATTCCAAGTGAGATCTCGAGTTCTATTGGACCGATTGACATGCAGTTTGTGTTAAATGAAAGGTAATTAACTCTATATTTGCCCATTTTACTTAAAATTTTACTATTCCATCATTTAATATTTTTTAAAATGTAATTTAAAATATTTTCTATTCAATAACATTGTATTTACTGATCAACTGATTATAACAGCACATGTTTTATTATCATCTGGAGTTCTATTGGACATAAAAATATATAATAGCACAGATCAGCTGATTATAACAGCACATGTTTTATTATCATGACATGGTTAGTTTATGTTGTAATTTACTTTATTGAAGTAGGTTATGTTTAATTTTGCTGTTGCTTAATTATGTTTTTCTGTTTATAGTTCAATAGTTATGGAGGTGAACGGATAATTAGTGATGATGAAATTGTCTTTTTAGTAAATTTAATAAATCAATTTAAATAAATTTAATAAATCAATCAATGATGAAATTGTCTTTTTGGTAAATTTAATAAATCAATCTCTTATTAAATCAAGCAACTAGGCCTACATTGCAAAAACTTCGCACAGGTTAGCTAGGGTTCCAACAGGGAGTTGGGGAGTGGGGGGTTGGCGTGCGGAGCACGCAGGGGTCTCGTCTAGTAATTCAATATATAATTGTTAATAATTATAATAATTAATTATAATATATTATGTATTGTCTATTTCCTCTCCACGCGCTTACTTGTCTATATATACTATTAGCTGACAGGACAATGTTCGCTATTGCAATAATATGGTTACCTACAGCAAATGTTACATCTTAAAGTATTTTAGCAGATTTTAGTGTATTTTGAGACAGTGGTTTTTACTGCTTGCCTATGTGCTTTTACGCTATTTGTATTTGAAAAACGCTTTCATCTTTTTTCATCGTTTTTTGGTATTTGTTCTGGATGCGACCGAACTGCATCAGATGATGATGTACACTCTTCTGATAGGGTTGGAAGTTGAGAAATTTGGAGACCATTGCCTGAAACCTGGGATTGGGAAGCTGACTGTATTTCCTCTACACTAATATAAATTGAGTTGTCAGGTAAAGAAGGTGTAAGAGGAATGAGAACATCAAAGTGGCTTCTCGTCAGTTACCCAGTAAACCTTAGCCTTCCTACTCCCTCAATCGGTTCGCTAAAACTCTCCCACAACAAATAACCATCTCTGTACACCTGAAATTCATATAAAATATTTCGGATGCTGCTTGAATTTCACAGGAGGTTCCAAAAGTTACCTGTTTGCTCATATCCGCGATATATTATTTTTTTGTTGATTATATATATCCTGTTACTTTTAAAGTATACGGTTTCAACCTGGGCCAATTGTTTGAAACATGACTAACAACTCTGGTCCTCAATTCAAACCCCAGTGAATCTTGTCATGTACAATTAAAGCCAAAGAATAAGCATTGGCCACCTGGCCTAGAAGAAACTATTTTGTGGGGAATAAAACTCCATTAACGTGTATGACCTCCATTGTTGTAATATGAAGCTAAATTTTATATTTTAGTGAGTAATAATAAGTTACAGTAAAATAAAACAATGTAAAATATTACTTTGTCAAAATGTACAAAATGTAAAAAAATTTCTAAACTTACTTCAGTTAAAAATTAAAACGCACAAATATAATAATTATAATAATTATTATTATAATTGTCCCTTACATATTGCATTATTCTTAGCATTCTATGTAGAGTGCATACACTAACAGGGCTATAGAATACATAGCCCTGATACACTAATACCTCACTCAAAATCATAAGTCACTAAATAAATAATGCATACATTATAATGTTCACTATTTTTCGCATACTTATTATAATATAATTGTATTACAATATATTAATATTATAATAATTATAAAAACGTATTATTATATACTATGTACCGTCTGTTCCCTCTCCACGCGCTTACTTTATATATACTATGTATCGCTTATTCCCCCTTCACGCTCTGACTTGTGTCCACGCAGAAAGTTTGCGTGACGCGAGATTTCAGAAACTTAGTTAAGCGAAAGTGCCAATAGAAGTTATCACTTCAAAAATCATGTAGAAATTAACCCAATTATAAGCATTTTCGTCCAAGCTACACTGCCATTACCTGCACTCTTTGCTACAAGGTAATGTCACAACAGTAGAATAAATTACTAATAATGTAGGGTTTGAGACATACAGTGTAACTGCAGGTTGATCTAGTTCATTCTTATTTCATAAGATCTGTTAACAAATAAAGTTTTGGCAGTTTAAAAAAGTAAGAATTTTGTGCGGTAAAATAATCACTATTATTAACAGTTAGTTGTTTAAGTAAAAAAGCTTGTAGGCTACGTTTTAAAACCATGTAGAAATAACCCGAATTATAAGCATTTTCGTCCACCCTTACATGCCATTATTTGTACTCTTTGCTATACAGTAATATGACAATCTTATCTATAATATTATAAAGAGGTAAAGTTTGTGTTCTTGTTTGTTTGTATGTAGGTAATAATCTCTGGCACTACTGAACCGATTGAAAAATTTTTTTGCTAATAAAAATCTATCTCTGAGTAACATAGGCTATAATTCATTTCGATAAAAACCTTTTTTTATTTCAATATTTGTAAATTTAGTCGAAAAAAAATTCTTAGGTTAGGCCTAGAATGATAAACCAACACATGTATTTACATTTATTACTATAGCAAATAATTTAATAAAATAACAGATAATATAGCTACTGCTCCAATATTTCCATTAACAGCTGATTTCAAAATTTAAAGCAACTATTTTTGTACTTCCAGCTTTTAGGTTAGCGTTTTAAAATGTAGACCTGAGCCTTGATGGTTATTTTAACCATTATTACAACTACTGTTATAAAATATAAGAAATATTTAATTTGAACATTGAATATTATTTGCCATCTTAGTTTTGATGTTATTATTAATCGTACACCTTTATTATAAATAAAACATAGCATATGTTTTTAGAAGGTTCCATTAGGGGTTGGCGTACGAAGCACGCACGGGTCTCCCCTAGTAATAGAATAATTTACTACTGTAGGCTATGAGACATACAGTGTAACTGCAGGTTGTTCTAGTTCGTTCTTATTTCATAAGAACTCTTAACAAATAAAGTTTTGGCAGTTTACAAAAGTAAGAATTTTTTGCTGTAAAATAATCTCAATTATTAACAGTTGATTAGGTCAAACAGCTTGTTTATTCTACATTTTTGTAACACTGTTATAGTCAAATAATTAAAACAATAAAATAATTGTAATAAATTAAAACCTGCTAGTTACTACTAGACTACTAGTTGCTCTATGATAAATAACTGTATTTAGATTGTAAAATTCATTTTTATCATCAACAATATTTATTAAGAGTGAATATGGAATGCAAATTTACCGCATTCTTATGCATCATTTATGAGTATATGATATGCTCGAAAGAATTTAGAAACGTATTGCTGTGATAAGTAGAAATAATTACATCTTTAATTTACTAGACTTATACCCAACCATATCATTGCATTAAGGAACTCTAAAGTTTTCTAACTCATAGTATAAAATTCAATGTAGTCCTACATTAAGACGAAATTGTAAATATTATATTTTTCTACCATCTCCTTCAAATAGTGAGAGCAGACACATCTGCAACAATAATATATCAGAAGACGTTTAAAAAAGAAAAATACACAAACAATTAATCAAACTAATTTAATCCAGTATCACTCTAGTCTTCATAAAATATAATTATTTGTTTCTCCAGAATACACGAAAAGCATATTTTATGTGAAATTTCTTGTCTAAGTCAAATCTTAAGCTACAGAACATAAACTACAGTTTTTTTCAGTTAATGTATGTTGTTAGATTTGAATGTTTATATTTATAGATTCAGTTATATGCTGCGTTGTAATAAAAAAACTGTACGATCAGTTAATGACATTAAAAATAAATACAATACACATTATATATTGTTATATTTTAATGATTATATAGATTCAGTTATATGTTGCACTGTAATCAGAAATTACGCTAGATCCCAACATTTTCGTGCTGTTCACCAGGTTAAACATTATATTTCCCGATATTAAATGTCTTTTCTTCTCCCACTACGCATCCAAGTTACTTCCGACATTATCACTGCTCACAACTTCGTAGTTTAACTTCCGTACCTATAAGTTGTGGCATATTTTGGTATATTGCAGACTAGAATTGCAGTAAAGCCTATGACATTTTAAAATCACTATAATAACCAACATTTTGATAATTTTAATAAATAAATAATACAAGAACTACATGGCTTAGGTACGACTTTTTGGTAGCGAATTTATTTTTTCAATATTTCCATACTTAGGCTATATCGTACATTGGTTAAACGAGTGTACCAATAAAAACACATGTAAAAGACAAGATAAAGCATAAAATTAAGCCTTGAGGATTCAAATTCACACCCTCTTAAAGTAGAAACGAGGGGTTGTTCTCCTGAAAGTGGAACGACGTAAGTTTAGTAGTAAAACAATAACACTCTTTGTAGCAACAACGATAAACTGGGTTTATGAAGAAAGAATTATGAATATAAAATAGTGACCAAAATAACGTCAAAAATAAATAATGTAAATAATCCTGGCGGCAGACACTACTGCTTCGCTCGCAGATATGAAGATATAAATGAAATAAATGTCGACAGTAAATATTGACAGTTCACTGGTTCAAAACCGTATAGTGAGTTTCGTGCAAATCAATATGTTTCTCATTTAAGCTTACATACACGATCTGCTAAGATCCAGTAAGCGCAAAAGCCACTATTTTTGTCTAGTGAATACAATGTTGCATTATAATAATTTACTATAAACTAAATACACACTAGGAAGAAGTACTAATGGCCTTAAATTGTTTTAAATTATATGAGCTCTACATATAAATGGCAAAGAATAATTAAACAAAATATGTAGTAAAACAACTTTACCATCTTACTCCACAAATTTTTAGTATAATTTAATAAATTGACGATTGCCGGTGTCGATACTAGGCCTGCTTTCTAAGTATTTAGATACTATTTAGATACTAGGCAATTTCGTATTTAGTTAATTTAACAGTCTAGTATATTTTTTGTATAGGTAATCTTTAACTAGTTGGATTTGGTTTATAGTGCCACAGGGAATTTAATCAAAAGATGTTAGACCTAAACATCTTTCTATATAGTCTTTTACGATCATTACTTATTAATTTTTATGAATGACCTGAATTATAATATTTATATAACACTACACATTTATGATAGATAAGAGCTGGCCAAATAAGCAATTGTGTATAAACAACACATATTTATCCAGGCCATATCAATAAAAATATAATCAAGTGTCTTTCTGTTATTTCGAAGTAAATCATTTTTTCTAATCTCATATGGTTTATTCACACGTTACCAAAACCTAAACATGCATTTTTACTTTCTCCGCGTAGTAAATGGAGAACGTATTGTTTTCATCCAAATTTCCGAATTTGAATTTTTAGTTTAACTATCTGTTTTGGTGCTCCCTGAAGCCCAAAAAGTTTTTTGGTGGAATTATCTGTATTGGAGTTCCCTGAACCCAAAAATACTTTTAGTGTAATTATTTGTTTTGGTGCTCCCTGAACCCCAAAAAAAGTTTTTTTTTATTATGTCAGTCGTGTGTCTGTGTGGATGTGTACAGAGCTGGAGACGACCATACCAACAGTCCGATTTTGATTAAATTTGATATGTAGGCGTAGTTCTGGAATATCTTCAGGTGTTGTTTTTATTTTTTCAAATTTTGGATCTTTAAGTGTTTTTACCCCCCCCCCCCAAAAATGGCCAAAGAGCGAGAAAAATCAAAATTTTTCTAAAACGGCTCTAACAATTTTGATAAAATTTTGCTTATTTGTGTTGTTGTTTTATTTCATCTATTTTTAAATTGGCTTAAGGGTCGGCTCTAGTAAAACAGAAAGCAACCTGCGACTCCCTATAGCGGCGGTAGGTTACGCTCAAGGTTGACTAACAACCTTGGGTTACGCTGACATTGCTCATCCTAAATATATTTAAAACCCGCAATTATTCAAATAGCGTTTTTTTTAAATACCAAACTCTTGGGGACAAAATTCTTCATCCGAATGGCTTGGTAATTTTTCGATATAATTAATAGTTACAACATAAAAAATATTTAAAATCACCATATAGCGGCGGTAGGTTACACGGACATTGCTCAGCCTAAATCCATTTAAAACCCTCAATTGTTCAAATAGCGATTTTTAAAAAAATACCAAACTCTTGGGGACGAAATTCTTCGTGCGAATGGCTTGGTAGTTTTTCGCTATAATTAATAGTGACAGCATAAAAAATATTAAAATCTATGTTTTAAATTGTTAATAAATATTAAACAAAATGTTTTTCTTAGTTTTGAAAAGCCATTTGCATGCATATTAGCCATAGCTTTAAAATGACATATCGTTCATAACTATCCGATAAAAAATAAAGGAAAAATTTTGATTTTAATTTAACATTGGTGTTATGGAGTGTCAGCCAACATGACCGACAGCTAGAGCCGACCCTTAATGTACTCTACCATATGCAAAAAACCGCATCTTTCTAAAAATTCTTATTTAGGTAATAATAACTGATTTTTGTTTTTTTTTTCAAAATTAAAAAAAAAAATTTCGTGCATCTATACAGGCCTAATTGACATGCTTGGTGCAAATTTGTACGAAATCGATCGAATAGTTTGAATAATAATAATATAATATGAAAGAGTGTTACATGCATCTAATATTTTCCATGGTAACATTTTCCTATTTTTGCAATTCTAAATAACCACCTCCTATGCTACTCTTGGGAAAGTATAAAGTTTCAACTGGGAGAAAGTATGTGGCAGTTATCTGGTAGCGTTTATTAAAATTACTGTCTGTATGTTTGTTCGGGTTAATCTCCGGAATGGCTGAACTAATTTTGACAAAACTTTTATTGGCATGTATAAGAACTTCCCGAAACTGATCTAGGATACTTTTTATTCCGGAAATTTGTACGGTTCCTATTTAAAAATGTAAAACATGTACAAATTAGTAACGAAATTAGTCGTTTTCAGATGGACGTGACACGCAAAAAAAACGTTCTTCTATGTAGCATTTTAAAACATTAAATACATTTGTTTACAAAGCATTTGTCTTTAAATATATAAATATTTCATTGTGTATGCGTCAAGATCTAGGATACAGAACCCTCCTCACTACCCTACCCGGATCAAAATTATTCTGTCCTAAGCTACCAACATTTCAATGAAAATATCAATCGATTGTTGTATTTGTAGCCATATCCGATTGCTATTATATATAATATTATTATTTATACTTGCCTTCCTTAGTATAAGCAATCTTTTTAGAAGTCTTATCGTTTACAGCTGTTTCACCTTTTCATTTTCAGGCATCATCAGAACGAATAGTACACAAAAAAACACACTTCTCACAATTACCTTATTAACAGTACGGTCTGTAATATGGTATACTTGATGACAGTCTAATACTGTGACTCGAATAAATTCAATAAGTGCTTTAAATGCTTCACCAATTGTCGTTTTATGTTTTTATGTATTATGCTTCTATTTGTTTATGTGTTAAATGCCATTTTAATTTGTTAATAAGTGTAACTGTGAAAAGTGTGTTTTTTGTGTACTATTTGTTCTGATGATGCCTGAAAATGAAAAGGTGAAACAGTTGTAAAGGATAAGACTTCGAAAATGATTGCTAAGGCAAGTATAAATAATAATATTATCGAAAATATCAAATTATAGAATACTGTAATCTGTTTCAATTTGCGTCACCTCGGGTGACTGCGCGGGATGGCGAACGAAGCGTGCAGTGACGGAGCCCTATTTTATAAATAAATCTTACATTTTAAATCTCGTTGGAAACAAATTTTAACCTTAAACAGACAGCTGTAGTTTGAAATATATTTAATCCAGTTTTGTGAATATTATGAACATAGGTTTACACAATTTTTAAGACAGTTGTTTAGTTTAACTAATTACCACCTCAGTATGCTTATAAACAGTAGCAATCTGTTGGAAGAGTTTCCAGTAGTAATTTTCACAACAACTGGGAATGGAATAGTTTCACTGAGCCATGATAATAAATACATTGGTTCAACTTAAAGTGTTTCAAGATTTGTTTATTGCACTTAGTTTGATATACTTATAGCATTGCAAATCTATTAACTAGTAGCGATTTGTGTAAATAATCTAGTTATGTATTTCATTCGATAAAGGTCAAAACATAATTCGTTTTTCTTTTTTATAGTAAAACAAAATGTTTCAGTTTTTGATTGATTTATCAAATCTATTGTTTTTGTTTTTTTTTTTCAAATTGTTTAAAATTTACCACTTTCAACAGATTGAAGTAATAAGAAAGATGTGACATTTAAAATAATTTAATCGCGCATCTGAACCGCTGACTTGAGTTGAGCTAATTTCCAAAATTAAGTTTATATATTTTAAGGTTTCAACCAACTATTTAGGAAATTGATAACTGAACCCACGACGCCGAAAATCTCCTCTGTGTACGAAATATATTGGTAGAATTTGTAATACATATTGTAGAATTGGGAGCCCTAGACTCCAGCGCTGCATGGGAAAAACCTTGCGGGGTGGTATTGTAGACTGCTTCGCTTCTCCACAGTTTGCATCCCGGCCGTCAGCATCACATCTAAGCTGACCCCACTTTAAAATACCCTAAGTGGATTTGAACTGGACACGTTTATAGAATTTTATCGCTTATGGGTGAACCAGACGGGCTACAGATCGTGTAAATAAACCAAATGTGCAGAATAATCTCATATATTACTTTTTTTTAGGTAAACCCAATAAATATTCATTCTAGTCAGAAAAATCTCAAAAACATTTACTTCCTTTTAAAAACGTGCTTCCTGTTGATTGATTTTTCAGCTGACTAACTCGTAGAGCGAACGAAAACGTACCGGTACTAAATGCGGCCGTTATTGTGCAAACATAAGTATACAACTCAGACACCCCAGAACCATGGTCGAACCACTCCCGATCTTAGCCATAAGAGTCATTGCAATAGCTCATCCCTAATATTGAAATTCGTTAACATTTAAATACCACCCAATAACAAACACTAAATAAGTTAAGCTAGATTTACTTCATGAGAAATAATCATCTATTGATATTTACAAACCCAGACGCAAAAAAACAACAATGTTCAAGCTTACTTTGGGTAATTTACAACGTTTTATATTGCACATACATAATAAAATATATCTATACCGCCTTTTAAACTTGTACACACTTTTAATAGTTTCAGCCTACAATACAGTGTTTGCGAAAGCTGAAACAAATGCGTATTCAATATATTTATATTTAATTAGAATTAAATATATGTAAAATGCTGTTAATAATGTCCCCCTCCCCACATTTAGGAAAGTAAGTGCTGTACCTAAATAAAGCTAGGTAACTTGTTACAAATCTGATAGTTGCCAATTTAACCCTTGCTCGAAATAAAGGGATTTTAAGGGCCGATTTAATCGTAGTAAATAAATATTAATTTCCAAAAAAAATTTACTTTTACTCTCTATAATTTGAATCATCCCAGAGTGAGGACTTCGTTTAAAATTTCCTATTTTCCGGAAAAAATAAACATTAACTAAAAAATTAAAACGAATACAAAAGCTATTCAAGAAACCTAGTAAAAGTCACAGAAGGATTATGCTGTGTTTAATAGGCCTATAGTACAAAAAGCAAATGTAGGCAATGCAATTTTCTATGAACACACTACATGGTTATTTGTAATTTGCTGAAAACATCAAAACATGTCACAATTAGGACTATATAAATCTACTAAATTTTAAAGGGGTTCAATATTGAATTTTGTTTGTTCAAGAAAACAGATATAATTTGACTTGTACTTAAAGTTATAGTCTGTCCGCTCGGCAGTGATACCTGACTTCTCGGAACTCAACGCCCCCTCCACTAGTTTGCCACCGGCAGGCCCGGCAAGCGGGTAGGGAGGGGGCATTGAGTTCCGAGAAGTCAGGTATCACGGCCAAGCGGACAGACTATAAC
>JAGFPH010003178.1:0-10412 GCA_018207615.1 Philaenus spumarius | reverse complement strand
GCAGTGTGTCTGGATTATTGTTGCAACAACTGCTTTAATCCTTTTTTGACTCGGGTATGTCCGCTGGTAGCGGTGGCCCTTACACATGTTCCTTTATGAACCTCAAAGGTAAACATCGCATGGTGTCAGGTGATTTTGTATTTTTTTTCGGTAGGATGAAATGCACTTACACAGACCTCTCTTCTGAGAGGTACTAAAGGACTCGTTTCGAAAGGAGAATACCCACAGAAATATCCTCCCTCTTCCTGACCAAGCTCACTAGAGAGAGCGGTAGCAGCATATAGCTACTCTCTTATGGCTGCAAGATAAAGTCTAGTACTTCGCAGAAAAACAATCAGTGTAAGAGGCATGCAAATGAAGAAATTCGAAATATCCGATACTATCCAGCAACAAAACACCAAGATCCAACACCTGAAACTGCATTGGCCGAGGAATACTAGAGCTCCAATGAAGTCATCGATCTCGAGTTCAGATTAGTGAAGAAGTCGTTGTGTGAAACAGATAATAACATGGATTGTTAGCTCTGAATGAAATCGCTGCCCACAGTCCAACCATCCTCGGATCTCCAAGGTCAATCCTAAACTTCACAAGCTGAAGACTCTTGAAGCTCCGATGAAGGTGTTCTCTCGAGTCCTGTTGTGATGTAAAGTGTAGTGTTTATGAGTAGTGAGTCTGTATCTCTGTTTTGATGGCGTCAGACCGGGAGAACGTGGAGGCCATGCAAAACAAGTTCTATCATCCGGCCCCTTGTGGAAAATTCAGCAGTCGGATACAACGTCAATTAACCAATCTCGTACTGAGTTATACCTGTGAGGTAAAGTACCATCTTGCTGCCAAACAAAGTTCTGTGATTCAGCTTCTTTCAATTGAGACATAGCATCAAGATAAGAAACACCAATTACAGTTTCTTCAGAAAAAAAGGCCCATACACTTTCCGTCCGGATATGGCACAAAACACATTCCATTCATAGGAGTTTCGTTGCAACTGTAGGCCTACCATCGTGTGGGGTTTTGCTGTCCCCCAGATTCGCACAATATAAGTGTTCACATGTCAGCTTAGGCGAAATTTCGATTCATCACTAAAGACGACACTACTAGCTACTAGCGCCAGCTATCGTGCTATCTGTTTACTAACTCTTTCTATAGGAAGTAAGAGGAAACAGTGCCTGCGCATGAGCACAGGTGTACCAACAAAATTGTTTGAGAGTCTCATTAATTTGATGTATTGATATTTATTTTTTTTAAACCCGGTATTATGCAACGACCAATGAAAAACACAAAAGTTGAGGAGCACTGGTTCGACAAATTCACACTGAATAAATGAAACCCAGAACGACAAATACAATTAACAAAAAACAATAACTGAACAATTTAATGGTAGAGCAAAATCCCTAAGAGAGTGGTGTCTATGTCATCGAATTGAAAGCAGATCAATACACATAACATAACATTATATTAATTTGTTTAGTTATTGATTTTGTGTTTCGGGGTTTCATTTAAACAGTGTGAATCCAATGAAAATTCAAATATTTATATACCAAACTACATAAAGGTTTCGTAAGTTTTAAATTACTTTTATAAATTTCTTTGTAGTAATAACTTGGATTTTAAAATGACTATTATTAAATTATTAATAATTATAAGAATCCAGCTGAACCGATGACGTGAGTTGAGCGAATTTCCAAAAATATATTTTATGTTTTTAATTACATGTTTGGAAAATTTGCCTACTCACGAAGTAGCTGAATAGTTAACAACGTGTACGAAAAATGTTAGTAGAATTTATTTGCTGCTTCTGGAGTTTGGAAACACACTGTATATTTTAGACTAAATAATATATAGGCCATAAAAAGATTTTTTTTTTTTTTGAGGGGGCAGGTAAAACTGTAACGGCACTGCTGGATAGTAATTATGCATGATTACGTAAGATAAACAGCAGACAAATAAATTAGTAGGAGGTTTAAATTGAATAAGCACCTACATTAGTTGTCGTGATTCGAACAAAGTTGTTTTGCCACAAAGGTGTATTTAATAAATATTATCACTGTGAAGCTGTTTATCCAAAGTTTTCGCGATAGAAAATTAATATCATTTATTGAGGGAATGCAGTAATTTTTGTAAATAACTTTCGAAAGAAAGTAATTTTTTGTGCGGTCGCATAGCGCGTTGAATAAATTATGTCGCAAGTATTTCCAAATTGCAGTTTTTGTAAAAGATTGTAGCATTCAAATTCGCGTCGTGAACACATTGGTAGTTTGGTCCGATCAACCAAACTTTATCGTGATATCCACTGAAGAAGCTAGCCTTCAGTTCGGCCCGTTACTACCCAACCGACGATAATGTTAACAGTCAACCGTACTTACCGGAGCTTGAGAAATTAATCATAAATGCAGATTGCTACGTCACGGAAAGCATATTGCCTCCAGCTGATCGTCCGCGTCTATGCATGCAGACTGATAATGAAGCGAACAACGTGAATGGCGAGCATTGATGAAAGGAAGGCCCTCTGTTTCTGTTAGAGGATTATTTTGGAAATTCATCCATACTTCAGAGGTTTTTTTTATGGTACCTATTTTATGCCTCCAAAGAGGAAAAGAGACACGAGCCATATCTGCTTGGGATATATGTGATCCCTTTTTTCTGACATAGACGAACTCATTGCCTTCTTAAACTGGGAGTGATTCCCAATTGGAGTTGCGCTTCAGGACTTACAATTTCGAATAGGCCGTGACGTCATAAAGTGTTAACGCTACTGTAAGTAGACACTTGTGTTATTTGCATTAGGCTATCCTGGACACCAAATTGATACTGGAAAGACTGTGCAGACATAAATCAGTGCCGACAGAGTATTGTTAGACTGTACAAACTTTAGAATAGTATATTTAGTTTTTGTATTCATTTAATTGTGATATTTCAGCACGGTGGCCACCGGAAGTCAGGATATTATTTGTCTTGATAGGTATATGTAAATATTTATGGTTAAGTCTGCGATAAATATTTTTCATGTGTATTGTATATTTCGAGGGATTGTGTACCTTGGATTTATTTAATTTTGCATGAGATTAAGAAATTATATTTATATATATCTGTTACGCCCTACGAATTATTGTTTTGTCCTTAGGAGAAAAAAAAATAGGATAATTAATTAATCATGTTTAAACCACGTAAATTGCCTAGTGTTTGAATTACTTTATTTACGTGGCTTATGATCAGAAACTTTCTAAGGGCATGTATGTTTCTCATTCATATTTTGTAATGATAAGTGAGTTAATATTATTATTAGCATTTGCACGTGATTGAATGATTAATTTATTAATGGTAAATAGTTGTTTTAGTGGTAGTGTATCAACAGATCTAAGGTAATCATTTTACTATCGTTAGTTTCATTGTTCTTCTCGCTTGGATATATTTGTTCAGAGATAAAATCTTAGTCTTATTTTAGAGTTTATGTCATATTGTGATAGGGTCCATGCATGGGAAGTAGTTTATTCGTTCATTCCTGCCTTACCCACACGTTGGGTAATTGTCCGACCCTGGAAATGATTGATTCCCCGTTATTATCCTACCAACGCAATCGACGGGGTGGCGCCCTCAATAAATAAAATATCAACAGAACACCCGGACAATTCCTAATTGTGAACAAGGCAGACATCCAGTTAGGAAAGAGGATCTCGCGGGATCGAAACTAGATAACCCACGACCCTTCTCCCTGAGCAAGGCCGGAAATAGTTGAAGGGAACTACTTCGTAGATAGTTGAAGAAAGTGTTCCGCTTCAAGATATAGCCTACAAGTTTGAGTATGATTTTAATTAAAAGTATATTTTTATTTTTTAACCTTGCCCCTTGTAAGTCGTTTATTTTTCTTTGAGTTGTGTACAAAATATGTACTTATTTTAAATTATTTTTATCAAGAAATCATTTCAAAGTAATATAAAGAAGAAACGTCAATTGTTAAGTTTGTTAATTTAATTGAAATACTAGATATCATCCATACTTGTAACGTCAAATACTCACATCCAGATAAAATAAATTAATTGTGTATTCATTTATAGGCTTAGAAAAATTGATTATCATTTAATAATTTGGACTTTTTGTAACAATTTTATTTTATTTCTGCCTTTTTTTATTGTAACCATTATTGTTACAATGTAAAAAAATAGTATAATATTTGTGTCAATAATATTTGTAGGCCTAATAAACATATTTTGGATATAAATAAATATATGTTTATGGTTCAAAACTTTTTTAAACCAATGCATTGTACACTTGCATATAATGTCAATTTGATCTTTCTTAAATAATTACAACAGCCCCGTTGAAAATATTAGAAGACATAAGTTATTTAATTAAGTAAAAGAATTCTAGAGATTTACATTATTTAATTGAAAAAAGCTAATGTCTTCTCCAGGCGTAGAATTTGCATCAAACATTTGTTCTTTTTTATTAGTAATTTTAATATAATTCGAAGAAGAATCAATAACAATTTTATTTTTTTGTTCAATATTATTTAAAATAAAACATTATTTAAGTAAGACATCATTTAGATTGTTTTTATTTAGTACTAAACTTGCAAAATTAACTTTAAATTAAAATTACGTTATTTACGGAAATACTGTTGTTCTTGGATGTTTTAAAATATGAAAAACCATTTTCAACGTTTTACAACAATCCAATTAAGCGTTATTTGTAAGGTTGTAGCTTTCTAACAGTTGGCAACACTGTAAATAAATCAAGAGCAGTTTCTTACTTGTGTTACTTACGGTTAATATCATTTCTTTCTTACAGCACACTTTATTGTTCAATAAACTTTAAGTTTTGGTGCACTATGTGACTCATAACTGAGGAAATTAAACCTATTATTCAAAATGTATAGTGTATTTTGAGCGAAATATTATGTGCAGTTACAGTATTGGGATAAGGTGCAATATTTTAACTAAATGTTTAATGATATTATCGTTACGTTAATAAATACTAAACTATAAAACTGGTGTACCAGCCACAAAAATTATTTAGGTATGAATATTATTATACTGTATTCTGTTTTGCTAAAAAAAAAAGAAATTTTTATACAAAACTTAGAGTAAGCAGTCATCAATTACATGTCATGTTGGTTAAATTCAAAAAACTTATAGCTTCATTCAAGTAAATATGTTCAATGAAAGTTATTGTTTGCATATTGCTTTTATTTGTCTCTAATGACAGATGATTTGAAATACAATAAAACTAATGGAGTAGAAGAGTCGAGTAAACGAAAGAACGATACACAATGGTTTATATGCTGCAGGTGATACTGTATTGGTGGAATGTAATCAATCTGGTCGTGGACAGCCATGTTTTCCTTCCACCCCATTAGCGCTATCAGTTATTTTTAACGCAGTTTACGTTCTTTTAAACTATTGCTGTTGTTTAATTATTTTGCACTTCACGAAGCAGTGTTAAAACTAACACCTTTCTAAAATAAATAACTATAAGCAACAGAAGCAACGGGTGAATTCAAACAACACCAATTTTGATTTTAACAATATTTAAATAAAGAACAAACTCGTATATATATTATAAATATAACACTAACTACGAAAAACAATTCACTTTTAACAGAAAAAAGTATTAAAAACAACCTATACAAATATCACTCATTTGATCTATTTTTAAGTAGAAGAATTTGTTTCCGAATATTTTTTAAAATATTTGTTTAGCGTTCATAATACACTCAAGAAGAATTATTCTAATTAGAGCAGTATTGTTAACTCTAAACAACAAAAACATCCTTATTATCAAAATTTGACTCGTTTGTGATACCTACGGTCTGAAGTACCGGTCATGGTCCCCAAAACACGTTTTGTTAGTCTGTATATATGTATTAATGTGTTCGCATTGTAACGACCACATTTTACATCCGTTTTGGTCCAAATCTGGTACACACGTTGGTTTTATAAGTCGTTTGGACGAGTACGTCAACGAATCTTACAACCGGAAGCTCATTTTTTAACAGGAAGTAAAACATTTTGAGATTTTTTTTAAGTAAATTAAACTTTTTTGGTGGTTTCATCTAAAAAATAAATATAGGAGATCATATTTTACAATTTGTTTTCTCCAGGACCTTACAGCCCGTCAGGTTCCCCTAAAATTTATCAAAACGTCAAATTCCATAAAAAGGCTAGAGTTTGGAAACACCTTGTATATTAATTATACAGTAGTATGCTAATTACTAAATTGCATATTAGTGTTAAGTAGGCAACGTAATGAAGTAAGTAGGCCCAGGCTAAACATTTTGAAGAAGTATTCAATAAAATTGTTAAAAATAAACATTATTATGGCATTACATTGTTTACACGTTTTGCATTTTATAGTATTATAATTTTTAAACGAAAATCTAAACAACTTCACTAATATTAATGTTTCTTGCGATTTCATTGTCTAAACTTAACAAACTAAGTTGGGGGTTTGTCCGACCCCCTAACAGACGTGACTACAATAAGTTGTTATTGGCTCGAAAAGGAATTACAATTTAGACAATATTACTGAAATAAAACCTGAACACAAAATCTCACAATAAATACGTTTACTAACCTCAAACGCGTTTCAACGACAATCTCGCCATCCTCAGTGATGCACTGGCTACAGTAACCAAACTATAACTGATCTAACAGTGTGACAACGCACCGTATAAATACCTAACCAGAAGGGGCGTACCCTACAGGGGGCGTGTCATAACCTATGCTAAGGCGTTAACCACCGCCTACCGTTTATCAAATATCTTAACAATATAACTTAAATAAGATTGCTAAACTAATATTAATATTTAACAAAACATAGCATTATTACATTAATAAAGAATACTGTAAAGGACCTAATTCATTATTCACAATTATGTTACGGTATTTGTTAATATAAAAAGTTTCCCAAGCGTCCAATGTGTTGGGTTTAGTTACATGTTTTAACAGTTTAGAATTTTCTATTTTAAAATGATGATTTTCATCTAAACAATGCTTAGCCATAGCAGATTTATCAGGCCTATTATATTTTAAATGAGAAAAGTGTTCTTTACCTCGTATCTTCATGCTTCTTATGGTTTGACCTATATACTTTTTAGGAAACATTTCGCAGTTAATACAGTAAATTCCGGATTTGTCGTGTTCTTGAATTTTGTCTTTAAGATTACCCAGCATCTTACCAAGATTATTATCAGCCGTCAAAGCTACATTCAAATTTGCATATTTCGCTAACGATTTTCTAACAACATTACATAATGGTGGGGCAAACGTTGTTTTAACCCATCGTTGTTGGGGCTTGTTGCTCACAAGAGTGGACCTTGATTCCTTTATTTTCTTGAAATTCATTTTTCTTACTATGTTGTCTATTAATTATTTAGAATACCCATTAAAAATCGCAGCACCATACATATATTTCAGTTCTTTCTCGTAGTTATCCTTAGATAACGGCAAGTTAACCAATCTGTGAGCCATAGAATTAAAAGCGGCTCTTTTATGCGCTGGAGAATGGTGTGAGTCCTCCGTTATATATCTATCAGTATGCGTGGGCTTTCTATATACACTAAATGACAAAACATTGTTTTCCCTAAACACATTCACATCTAAAAACGGTAAGTTGCAGTCTTTTTCAATTTCCTTAGTGAACTTTATCGTGGAGTGAAATCCATTGATAGCGTCACAAAATTGATCAAGATTTTCGTTTTTATCAAATACTGCAAAAATATCATCCACATAACGAACCCATACTCGCGGAAAGTACTTCATTGAATTTTTAGCATTTATTTCAAATGAGCTCATAAAAAAGTTAGCAATAAAACTGGACAAAGGGTTTCCCATCGCGGTGCCTTCATTTTGAACATAAAACTTGTATTAAACTGGAAGCTATTTTGACACATGCACAAATTTATAAGTAGCAAAAATTCACCAACCTCACAGTCACTTAAATTGTTACAAACTAGCCACTCCTTAATCATTTCTATCGTTTCGGACACTGGAACACTTGGGTAAAGCGACACTACATCGAACGAAACCAAATATTCACTAGGTGTTAATGCAATATTTTGAACACTTTTCACAAATTCATAAGTGTTCTTTACGGCAAATGAAGAAGGAGGAGTAAGTTCTTGGAGGCGTGACACTAACCATTTAGAAATTAGATAGGTTGGCGAGTTGATTCCTGATACTATAGGCCGCATCTTCTTTCCTTCTTTATGTATTTTTGGCAAGCAATAAGCCCGTGCATCACTGAGGATGGCGACATTGTCGTTGAAACGCGTTTGAGGTTAGTAAACGTATTTATTGTGAGATTTTGTGTTCAGGTTTTATTTTATCTAAGTTACTTTCTCACAAGTCAAGCTCATTAGTTATTTAATAATATTACTGAAGTTTGGATTATGTATAAAACCTTTCCTTCAAACTTCAATATTTATGACTTAAATTCTTCAAATTAAAAGAAAACTTTACTAAATGTGTTCGGCTTTAATTTTGAGATTTATTGACAGCCTTCTCTGATGCGGAATAAACCATCGTGCTTGGGTGTTGAATAACGTATTACTTTCTGTTGTCTTATAGTTCTGTACAATATGTACAGATAATTATGTTTTTAAACTGCATCAACTTCAAATAATTTAACACATATGGTTTTAAGAGAAGTCTGGCGAAATTAAAAACAATTGTGAATTGTAAAGACTACATGTGGTTTAATAAAGACATTAGGGAACATTAATTTAGTATTCAAGCAGCCTTGTAAAATCAAAATAGATTAGGTTAAAGCTTATAGCTGTGAGCTTAGTATCAGAACGAAAATGAAATATTCACAGCCCGTAGTTGACAGACTCGAAGAACCGTATTACACTAGGCCGCCAGGCGGCGCAACCAGCTGGTCCACAGATGACTCTGTTGTCGACGCGTTCAGGGCAACTGATGGCGCAGTCCACGGTAACTAGAACAAGTTTGATTCTCATCATTTCACGGAAATCTATGGCCGTCCGAGGTAGTAGTGGACTGGAAGGAAAGAAGGTAATGTAACCATGTCTCCCGTCTTGTATATAAAATGTTAACGAAGGCGGTTGTTTGTGTTTTCTTCAGTCTATGGTCGTACTCGCCAGTCCCGAATCCAGCTGTAGTGTAACCACAGACTTAAGGGGCTCTCCACCACTTTCAATCTATGTAAATGACTTGTGTGTTATTTTAGAGATGAATAAAATTAGTATGTTACTTGTTGGGAATCTAAAGCCTACATTTAATTTATCCGTAAACAAATTCAATAACTTAAAGGTTTTTTTTTAGATGTATTCAATAAATTTATTTATAAATTTAACTGTAGGAATTATAAATAATAAATACACGAGTTTAGAATTTGAATACATTTATTTTTAATTTTATCAATAAATTTCTGTCGAGAAATGAATTATCATTATAACATTATTTATACAGATTAATTATATTAATTTCATAACTTGACGTATTCGCGGGACTGGCTGCGCCGCCTGGCAGCCCAGTGTATTAGGTTCGTGGTAAGATACAATGCCCCGTTACGACTCTCGCGGGGTAGGGCAACCAGTCAGCAGCCAATATGCGGCGACGCCATCGGGGCTGCCATAATTTAATAGGCTCCATAAAAATCACTGCGCTATGACCGGTGTCGTGGCCTAGTGTAATAAGAGGCTAAATTCAGTGGTTTTTGGTTTGTTGTCACGTTAAGATTGTGTAAAGTCATTAGCCAAATATTTGGTTTTGGACCAATTAAATAAAGTCTTAGTTTTAGGTATTCAACGATAAACTATTAACTGACATTATTGTTTTAATTTACATTCAATGTAAAAATTACACTATTTATTTAATATGTATTAAATAAATTCACAAACATATAAAATACTAAAATTAATCAAAAGGCTAAGCAAAAAAATATGGGAAACGAACAAGTTTTAAAACCCATAGAATAGTAGTTCACCAAGTACTCCAAGCTTCTACTGAGTAAGAAAGAATTATTATACTACTTAACTGATTTACATATCACATAAATTTAGAGTAATCGCACATAATGGTTTGATATGTTTAACAATATTATTTAAAATTACAACCCCACGCCGTCTATATCAACACCATGCCATATTGCATTTCATGGGCACCTTTATTTATTTTCTAGTCACACAAAAAAACTATTTATCGCCAAGTCGTTTAGCCCTGCAATTTAAACTCTATCCCCGTCTGTTCTTCTAAGTTGTTGAAGGAGTAAGTGAATTTGGGTTTAATGATATAGGTTTCCTAAATATAATGTTCAAAGTAAACTATTATAACTCGTTATATACACAAATCCCGTGTTAAATTTATGTACCTATAATAACTTCCATCAAGTTTAAAACTAATTTACATAATAATATATCTATATAATACTAAATAGAAAAATGTGTATATATC
>JAGFPH010003177.1:150398-161170 GCA_018207615.1 Philaenus spumarius | reverse complement strand
TGATCAGCAAGCAACAGTTACTCACAAGATTGCAGAGATCGTAATTACGACACCATTCTATGAGGCTACCGTAAAACACTCACCCGCGAAGCAAAATTTGTAGAGAAATTCTTGCTCCGGGTAGAATTTAGTAATTTACTCAAACCAAACAAAGGCCCGACACGGTAATCCCAATCGAAAAGCCCAATGTTTGTTTTTTTTCCTGATAACCCCAGCAAGGAATTGTGGGAAGATCCAAGTCCCAAGGAGATAGGAATTGACGGAAAACTAAACCCCGGCGTCAGAAGTAGTGAAGTCTGACACCGAATCGGCTTTGCGCTGCTTGTTAGTCATGGACAAACGTAATGAAGAGGCTTACCTCGTAGACACTGGAGCCGCACTGTCTATATTGATCAATTGGAACCAGACTATACTTAAAGTAGCAGACTATAAATTATACGCATAGACCCAACTACGCAGCAATTATTATGGCTCCCAAACACAATACTACTGTAAACATAAATAAAAAACCTATTTTCCATAAAATGTTCATATATGTTATAGATTTCCTATACATAAATAATGAGCTTAACTTGTGAGAAGACATACTTGATAGAATAAAATTTGAACCTCATTAATAACCAATTAATACAAACTCTTTTCTGTCACCTTCAGTAGTATAAGAGCTACCATAATCAATAGTTATAGATTAGTTATTGCAGATCGTGCCTCACTGAAGATGGCGACATTGTTGTTGAAACACGTTTTAATAAATAAATGTAGTAGTAAATTTTGAAAACTAAATACGACGTAATTATAAGAAAAATAGTGTTACTATCCTTAAATAAATGTATTAGAAATTTGTTTACAATATTTATCATTTGATCCCCAAAAAAGTATAGTTGAATTTTTACTATCCGAATATATGCTTATTGACGTTAAATACAAAAGCAATTCCAAGCCTATTTTAGATTTTTATACCATTTTTTAACTTTGAGAAGAATAAAATTTCTATAAAAAAGCTGTATATATTCGTGCAATATATTTTGTCAGAGACAAATTAAGGAATTAATTACAATCTTATAAAATATCAATTAATTAAATTAGCCGAAAAGTATTTGTGTAACAAAACACGCATACTAATTTTTATGAATGACGCAGTAGTTGGCTTTTTAAAAAGGGTTAAATAATATGAATTAAATTATTCAGTTGGTCAGCTGACTAATATTTGTTTTATAACATTTTGTTAAATAACTTTTAAGTTTGAAGCTGGGTTTTTCTAGCTCCGCACTTTTTGCGCAGCGCATTGCGAACTGCGGACCTCTCAGCGCAATGCACAGTGCGCTCGAAGGTAGTGTTTTCCTAGCTGCGCAGTTGTATTTACTTCGCTGATAAATTAGCTGCTATTAGTGAAATCGAAAATGGAAATTTATTGAAAACTGTTGCGATTAATTGAATGAGTATATAGTGCTGTACTGTAAACTTTAAAATATAATTTTAATTTAAATACAGAACATAAGTGTAGCTTACAAAGACATTTTTGATTTCATTAGACTTTCAAGACCTTTCAAAACTGTCGTGTTAGATGTGCTTAACTGAAAAAACTGTAAAACTAAAAACTAGTGCCCAAAAATTGCTCTGTTGTGCTGCGCGGAAAGCTAGAGCGAAAACTATTCGATCGATTTCAAACAAATTTGCACCAGACATGTCAAGTAGGCCTGTATAGATGCACGAAAAAGGTTTTGAAACATTTTGAAAAACAACCCTCTTTTTGGCCAAAAAAACCCCAAAAATCAGTTATTATTATTATTAGCTAAACAAGAATTTTTATAAAGATAAGGTTTTCTGCATATCGTAGGGTTATTAAGGGCTACAAATAAGCCAAATTTGATCAAAATCGTTAGAGCCGTTTTTTATGAAAAAATAATAGCCTAACTGATTTTTTTAGGGTTTTTTCCCAAAAAGGGGGGTTGTTTTTCACAATTGTTCAAACCCGTTTTTGGTGCATCTATACAGGCCTACTTGACATGTCTGGTGCAAATTTGTTTGAAATCGATCGAATAGTTTTCGCTCTAGCTTTGTATACATACAGACATACAGACAGACATTTTGTAAAAACCACTTTTTCGGACTCAGGGGGTCCCAAAACGGATATTTCAACAAAAATCTCAACATCTGTTTTTCTTTGCGATCACTATACTTTCTCTATACTATAGTATAGCGAGAAAGTAAAACTGACAGTTCAACTGAAATGATCGTTTGAGTTAAACGGTTCTAAACAATGTCTTGGCTTTGTACCAAAGTTTGTATAATATCAACAAGTTTAAACTACAAAAATTTAAATTTATCTTAGTTTTACTCCATGAAATAGAGCTCACAATTCAATAATAATAATTTAGATGTAAACAGTTTTAAAAGACACACTTAACGTATACGTAATTAGACTAAACAAATAAATTCTGCTTGTTAAACTTAAACCAATTTCACGAATTACAACTCTAAATTAATCATTTGGCAAATCAAACGGAAAATATCAAAGATGGCGGTTCTAGAGAAGAAATGATGACGTCAGAAATGACACACCCCTTCTACAATGAATTACATCAATTACAGTCACATTTCGCTCAATCATAAAACCATTTTGACTGCATGAGTGAACTCATTCTAGCCCCTAAATCAACCCCTGGGTCGTTAAAACCTTATTATCGCGTAAGGGGTGGTTAGGGGGTGCGTTCATTATCAAAATGGCAGAAGCCACGTGCTTCATTGCTCGTGTAACAACCTAAGGCTGTTTTTTTGTTTGTAATTATATAGTTGCAATAATGTTGGTATTCTGTCCTTAGATATGTAATTATTAAGGCTTGTTTGATCGTAAAACGAAAGTAACGTTAAAATATGTTGTAATTTTAGTTAAGTAAATACAATCTTATTTACTATCATAATAAAGTGGTAACTTTTGTTTGTTCTAAGAACACCTATTTCTAGTGAGCTATGTGACCACTTTAGAGATGTTTGTGATTTAATAAAGATTTTGTATAGATTTGCACAAAATTCCCAAAAGTGATAAATAATGCAAACTTCCTGAAAATAGAAAAAACTTCTAAATTCATGATCGTAAGAATTATTTAAGAATAAGATAATTTATTTGTCGTTTAAGATGTTAAAAACCGCTGATTTTGGAATGGCAAATAAACAACTGATCACCAACTTCAACAACAACAAGTAATGTTCCTTCCTAAGGATAATAATAACTTCCTGAACTAATATAAAAGAATAAGTCTGATGAACCTATTTTAAACTATGGCTTGGTAGATTCGATGAAAGAACCTTTAAAAGATTTAGCAAAATTGAAGGATGAAAAGACTTCGACGGTGTCTAACCTAACACAATTCTTGCATTTTGGGTATTTTTGCCCAATTATTCTTTTTACAACTAATCAACTCCTATAAAAGCGAGTGTACGAGCGTACGTACGTGGAGTAACATTTAATATAACAGCTGATTTCACCCATCATCGGTAAACCCAGTGTTTATTATAGTTTGAGGTTATGTTTACAACTTCAATCGTTATAATTTCTTGTGAAGTTGATTTTTTTAAATACGAGTTATATAACTAAAGTATGTTATAACTATACGTTGTAATATTTGCTTTGAGGTTATAAACTGTATATAAAAATATAACCTTTTATCATCTAAATATTCGTTTATACAAATTTAAAGAAGAAATACCTATTCGTTTGACATAATAACGTAACAACTGATTTCACCCATCATCTGTAATACGCAAACAAAACCCAGCGTAGATTATACTTTGGGGTTATCTTTACAACTTCAATCTATAATATCCTATTACTTTAAATGAGCAATTCTTGTATCTATCTTTGTATCTGTCGCGGATCTCGAAAACGGCTCTAACTAATTCAAAGAACTTTTGTATTTAGGTGTAGTTTTGATTTTTAAGTACACCCATATAGTTGTAACAACGAAATATTTTGAGAATATCTAATTTAAAAGTTGAAAAATTTGAACATAGGGTCTTATTTGTTGCCATGTTGGTAACAAAATACCAGAGCCCCTAGTAGCCTATAATATTAACAACTTCCAAATAATTTGATCTATCAATATGAAATAAAAGGCAATTAAAAGATAATATTTTTATCTTTCTTTAAAAAATTCGCTTCGCTCGCAGTTGGAAAATTCGCTAAAGAATCTCGTTAATATTTGGCTCATTTGTACACAGGTTTGCAAAATTATGAAACCAGGCTTAAATATATTAACAGTAATTACAAGATTAATTATAACCTCAAATACATGCTTTAGAAACGTGAGAAGCTTTCATTAATATTTTAGTCCTAGTTGTACTACCTTCTGTCAACTAAAGTTTTGAAACCAGGCCTAAATATAGTAAAAATTATTGCAGGATTAACATAACCTCAATACTATGTTCCAGAAATGAGCCAGGCCTATATTACAAAATTGACTATTAGAATTTATCCATCTTTGCCAAGTTTACCTTTTTGACAAAATAAATTGTTAATCAGGCCCAATTTATTCTAATTCCAACGTGCTAAAACATTATAAATTGGCTTGTTTTTTAACAGTAATTAAAAACTATCCAATGTAGAGCTGATTTTGGATAATACTCAATCTCACTTCTATTCCACTCTATTTCCAACATGTTAAAACAGTATAAATTGGCTTGTTTATAAACAGCTGTTTTGATCTCTTTATTTACTATTTCGTTGTTATTTTGTAACCAACATGGCAACCCTTAAGACTCTATGTTAAAATTTTTCAACTTTTAAATTAGATTTTCTAAAAAATTGCGTTTTTACACGAAATACAACTATATGGGTGTACTTAAAAATCAAAACTACACCTAAATAAAAAATTCTTTGAATTCGTTAGAGCCGTTTTCGATATCCGCGACAGATACAAAGATACAAAGATAGATACAAGAATTGCTCATTTAAAGTAATATGATATAATAATATACATAAACACAAAATCTTAAGAAATATTCCTACAGTTTTATAGTCCTTTATAGTCCTCTTGGTATTATTATCTCTGGGTATGGCTAGATAAAGTGTGTTGTTTAAATAGTATTTTGTATAAATGATGTATTTCTGATGTGTAATTAAACCGCCTGTGATTTTTCACGCGGATTTACTAGTAAAGAAATACTGTTCAGATTTGTATTTTGTAAATTATACCATTAAGCCAAATTATCCCTGAGCAAATTCAGTGTGATTTTTTGTAACTTACATCCATTATTATTTAAAATTTGGAAAGAGGTATCCAAAATCAGATTTTGGGACAGTAGACCTTTGGGGGCCCTTAGAAAGCTAAACACAAAATCAAAACCACCTATCTAAGACCACTCAAATTTTGTAATGTAAACAAAAAGCTATGGTAAATTAAAACCCTTTCCAGTCACATGAACTGTTTTCGTACCATTACTTAAATGCATGTTTTACGTGTTTCTCAGGCTCCTACGAATCCTAATGATATGAAATTCTGTCATCGAATCATACGATAGATTGTTTATTTTATATTGGCAACATTGGCTAATATTAATTTGGGTCAAAACGTTTCTCACAGGTGACTTTTCACATGTGTTAATACGGTTGAGATTACGCTTCGGCGGTTGATTTGGGCTGGAAAGGGATTTAAATAAGGGGACCTTGTAGTGTCTACAACAGGGTGATTAAAAATTATTTTAAACAAATTTTGTAGATGATTAAATACGCAAAAACAATGAAAAAAGTTCATATTATAAACATAGGACCGTAATTGCTTTGTTTTCGAGTTATCCGCCGTTTTGATGTTTAAAAAAAATACTTAATATCTTTGGAAGTAGAAAAGATATTGAGCTCAAACTTTGCATACCAATTTTTTGAGTAACAATTTTCCAATGTACGAAAAATCAGAACGTTCTTTTGAAAATTTTCAAAATCGCGGCAGTTTAAACTGTTTAATGTCAAATATCTCAAAAACAGATAACTTTACGAAAACATTACAGGAGACTAAAATATTTTAAAAAGCAAAACGACTAGCCTTTCATCTTCATCTTTGTATAAAAATTCATTAATTTATACATACACTAGCTGTCCCGGCAATGCCTCGCTATTGCATAATTATTTTGGTGAAATAAATGTCACAAATGATTGTAATTTTGTGTGTCGTAAGGATATAAATCGTAGGTTCTAACCATGTCATTTATACCACTTCATAGCTGTACACCATTTACATGTCGTCATTCAACTAGTTCAACTGTTTGTCTTTGTGATAGTCGGTGTTGCAGTTGTAGTGAAACCCTGACATTGATTTTTCTGACCATGGAAGCACCTTCATTTGACAGCTTTTAAAACTGTATTTTTGAACGGCAGCCAATTTGACCTGAGGATTTTGTTGACTGTACTTTTTGGAAGCCTCACGATGCAAGGCAGGATTTTTTTATTGTATCTTTTAACAGCCTCGCGATTTACAGCGGGATTTTTTGCATTGTATCTCCCTATGTGCTTTAGCACGATTAGTATTAGAAAAACGTTTTCGGTGTTTTTCCCACGTTTCTGGGTGGTTTGAACAATGGAACAATGATCTGACTCAACAGTATCAGATGACAAACACGGTTCTGTCGACGGCGGAGACTAAGAGTTTTGGAGATCATTGTCTGAAAGCTGCCCAATTACCCCAATATTATCCTCCGCATTATAAGAGGGAACGGGAGTATCAGGAATAGAAGGGTTTAGAGGAATGAGAACCTCAAAATGATAAGCCCAACTTATGCACCAGTGCCTTGTGGTCAGTGAGTAGGAAAGTGAAAGTGAGGGAGGGGTGGAGGGGCAAGGTACAGTTCTTTGTGCCAGGTTTTTTGTTCAAGGCTATAAACATTTTAAGAAATCGTGATCAGTTTGTAGGCAACAAAATAAAAAATCCAATTTACCAATATTTTATACCCTTAAAAAAAATTGTGTAAGACTTACAATTCCCCGATCCGGATTTGCATGGATCTATAGAGAAATCAAAGTTAAATGTATATTATCCAAACAAAAATATCTATTATACTATGTATTTTTATGGGGAGGTTTAGTAACTTTGACCCCCAAATCCCCTAAAATTTCGAATTTTTTAAACCCTTTCTTAGCGAGCTCTAGAGGAAGCTACATACCAAATTTCATTCCAATCAGTTTGGTAGTTTTGGAGAGATCGTGATTTAGTAAATTTTACACACCCAAACCCCCCTCAATTTCGAATATTTTTAAAACCTTTCTTAGTTAGCACCTATGACCCTAGAGGAAGCTATATACCAAATTTCGTTCCAATTCGTTTAGTAGTTTTTGAGAAATCTTGATTTCGTTACTTTGACCCCCCAAATCCCCCTAAAATTTCGAATTTTTTGAAAACGTTTTTTAGTTAGCTCCTATGGCCCTAGAAGAAGCTACATACCAAATTTCGTTCCAATCCGTTCGGCAGTTTTGGAGATTTCGTGATGAGTCAGTGAGTGAGTGGTATTTGGCTTTTATATATAGATTACAAGGAGTACTGCACGGATGCACATAAAAAGACCAAAAGTGAACAAAATTTGCTACAAAAAGTCTTTTTTTATATATTGGTCCAAAAATATTTAATAAATAATTGTCATTGCAGATCAGGAAAGAACCAAGGATAGCAAAGTATATGTCGCGAGTGAAGGGTTGACTTTGGGGTTTCGAATCCTGCGATGAACTATTTTAAGAATCTGGTGTAGTGAATGTTTTATGTATTGGTTTGTTTGGAATGCATATGGAATGCATATGTACGGTAGTTTATAGACGTTTGAATGTATGCGGGTATGTGTATAAGCAATTTCGTGTTTGGATATACTGTAGTTTGTATGATTTAACTATGTATGCAGAGGCCTGCGAATAAGATATATCACCGCAGGGGTAGCCGCATTATGTCGAATGTTAATTATAAAGGTAGACTAATGTTTTTGTATTTATTTCTGTTTTTATTAATTTGTATTTAGTTTAGTTTTTTTTCATACCAACTATCGAATACTAGAAGAGATGGTTAGATATTTCCCAACGAGTAAAATGTATATATATATATTTAAATAATTGGAGGAAAAAGTAAATATTATTATATTTGATTTTTCCCGGATTGATAAGTGGTAGTAAATACGCTTAAAAATTTTTATTTTTGATGAAAGGGTACAAGTATAATTCTCCAGACACACTTTTTTTTCGATCCGATTCACAATAGCGGAGTTATACTGATTAATAGATTTTGAGTAGGGATTTGAGGAGTATATAAGCCCTAGTGCAATTTGTGAGTTATAGCATTCGAAAGACAATTATATTTACTATAATCCTGTGCAAAGGTATTTTAGTTACAGTTCCTGGAACAAGGAACAACATTTATATTAAACTCCCAGTATTTAAAACTAGTTAATTCCGGTTAAGAAAATTCGGCTATAGTAATGCGCAGTGCTGCTTACGCTTTTTTATTTTTACTACCATGCTCTTGGATTAATAAATATTTTTTAAATTAAAAAAATCTGTACTTGTATACGTAAAACTGAAATTTCTTGTCTATGCATAGAGTTTTCAATCCCGGGCCATTTTACGGTCCCGTCGATCCCGGGGTTAGCAGCTAAGATAATTAGATTTAAAAACACGAAATTTATAGATTTCCTCGTAAATGATGTTTTACTTTTTATTTTCTACGCTAACCTGTTTGTATGATGTACAATGTACAGTAGCTATTTTTATTGCAAAATTATTGCAATTCAATATAACTTTAATTAATTAAAAGAAAAAATACGACCATTTATGTCAAAACGACTACTGATGATGTCAAACTGCGAATGTTGCGGCCAAGCCGTGACACCCTACCGAAAAGACAAGACTTGACCTTCAACGATCTCGTTCGAGTCTACAGTGTTATAGTTTACTATAGTTTCGTGTGTAATAAAATTAGTGCGTTTTGGTATTATATGATAAATTAAAATTACAGTAGATATTTAGTTTCAAAGTTTTTTCATTAGTTTAAGTTAAAATAAACGGTACCAGGAACTGGCACATACTTTCTCACAAACATATTTACATTATTAAACAGATTCACTGTGACTTCATAATTGTAGGTGGGGTAGGAGAGGTGATTTATTAAAGTAGGAGATTAACTAATAAATATTATTATTATTATTATTATCTAGAGAGAAAACTATTCGATTGATTTCGAACAAATTTGCACATGTTTCAACTTTTTTCGAAAAACGTTTGTTATTAAAAATGTTAGGTTTAAAATATATTTATAGCCTAATTAAGATTCTAATATTAATTATTCGTTTAAAACCAACCCTCCTTATAATCAAGTTTAAGTTTAGTGTAAACACTTTCTAAGTTTTTCGTAAATTTATGTTAATTTTTATTGAAGTACTAGTGGACCCGGCAAATGCTTCGCTATTGCTTGATTTATTTTAAGTGTAGTTTTTATATTTCATTAATTTGACGTAAGTAATTGATTGTAAATGGTTTTTATGTAACATAATAATAATAACAAATAAATTTAGCTTTATAGCTTGCAGGAAGTTAGTGCAATTTATTTTTATTGTATAGGGATAGCTACCCCATTTTAATCTATTTGTTTGTAGTGGCCATATTCTCTAAGCATCCTGCTTCTGATATGTGTAAATTGTGAAATTTGTAGTTGAATTTGTTGAGTGGATTTTGACGGTAAAGAAATAAGTGTATAAATGATTATTTAATTTTAAGGGTAGTTATCACGTTTCATCCCTTTGACCTAAGTAATTGAATAGCAAATGGTTTTGTATATTAATTAAGAACATATTACACAAATTTGCTTTATAGATTGTTGTACGTTAGTTCATTTATTGTATAGGGGTGGCAACCCCATTTCTACCCCTTAGGCTGTAGTGGGGCACACTAAACATTCCTGACTTTAATATGAATAAAATTTGAAATTTTGCTGAAATTGGTTGAATAGTTTTTGAGTCTGTAGAGGACAAAGTTTCTATGAATACAAGGCACAACACAATTAATTCTCACAAAACTGAGTGTATCCGTCAAACACCTTTCAAAGACAAAATCGTCTTCATCAGTGCCATTTGTGCTGCAACTAAATTAACACTGAGGAAATACAACTCATTACGTTCTAGAGCAATTTTAGTTTAAGGATTAGCTACCGATTCTAGAGAAATTTTAGTTTCAGAATCAACTACCGATTGTAGAGCCATTTTAGTTTCAGGACCAGCTACCGATTGTAGAGCAATTTTAGTTTCAGGATTAGCTACCGATTATAGATAAATTTTAGTTTCAGAATCAACTACCGATTGTAGATCCATTTTATTTTCAGGATCAGCTACCGATCATAGATAAATTTTAATTTCAGGTTCAGCTACCGATTATAGAGAAATTTTAGTTTCAGGATCAGTTACTGATTCTAGAACAGTTTTACTATCAGAAGTAGCTATAGACTCTAGAGAAATTTTAGTTTCGGAATCAGCTACCGATTATAGAGAAATTTTAGTTTCAGAATCACCTACCGATTATAGAGAAATTTTAGTTTCAGAATCAGCTACCGATTATATAGAAATTTTAGTTTCATTATCAGCAACTGATTCTAGAACAGTTTTAGTTTCAGAAGTAGCTACAGATTCTAGAGGAATTTTAGTTTCAGAATCAGCTACCGATTCTAAAGCCATTTTAGTTTCAGGATCAGCTACCGATTCTAGAACAATTTAAGTTTCAGGATCAGCTACCGATTCTAGAACAATTTAAGTTTCAGGAT
>JAGFPH010003177.1:103811-148568 GCA_018207615.1 Philaenus spumarius | reverse complement strand
TTGTATGCTTAAAGTGCGAGCGTCCAGTATCCCGGAACTTTTTAGTTCTATGCTAAAGTGCTAACGTCCTGTTTTTCGGACGTTTTAGTCTTATTCGTAAAGTGCTAACGTCCTATTTTCCGGACGTTTTATTGTTATTCGTTAAGTGCTAACGTCCTGTTTTATGATAGCTTTTTAGTTTTTCCTTGGAAAAAAATGAACTTTTAGTGGGTTTTTCTATTTTACTTTCTCACTATATTACAGAGAAAGTAAAGTTATCGCAAAAAAATTGATGTTGAGATTTTTGTGGAAATATCCGTTTCGGGACCCCCTGAGTCCAAAAAAGTGTTTTTTACAAAAATGTCTGTCTGTATGTATGTCTGTATGTATACAAAGCTAGAGCGAAAACTATTCGCTCGATTTCAAACAAATTTGCACCAGACATGTCAAGTAGGCCTGTATAGATGCACGAAAAATGTGTTTGAAACTTTTTGAAAAACAATCCTCTTTTTCGCGAAAAAAAAAACTCCAAAAAATCAGTTATTTTTTTATAAAAAAACGGCCCTAACGATTTTGATAAAATTTTGCTTATTTGCAGCCTTTAATGTACCCTACCATATGCAAAAATTACTTCTTTCTAAAAATTATCGTTTAGCTAATAATAATAATAATAACAGATTTTTGGGGGTTTTTTGGACGTAAAGGGGGTTGATTTACAAAAATGTTTTAAATCCTTTTTTCGTGCATCTATACAGGCCTAATTGACGTGTTTGGTGCAAATTTGTTCGAAATCGATTGAATAGTTGTATCTCTAGCTAATAACAATAATATTTATTAGTTAATGTCCTAGAATCACCTCTCCTACCCCTCCTACAATAATGAAGTCACTGTGAATCTGTTTAATAATTTAAATATGTTTGTGAGAAAGTATGTGCCAGTTTCTGGTACCGTTTATTAGTTTTTCTTTGGAAAAAAATAAACTATTAGCGGATTTTTCTATTTTTTAAATGTTTTTTTAGTGTGCCAAAAATGAGCGTCTATAGGCTTACTGTATACATTTTTGTTACTTTATTATTTTTGCACAAGTAGAGAAAATGACTAGTAATTAAAAATCGATTATTTGAGTAATGCAGTTTATATTGATAACCTAACATATTGGTAAAATTGGGCGGTACGGTGGCGTCTCCACAGCGCCGAGGGTAAATTATTTTCCACAGCGCCGAGGGTAAATTAGTCTCTACAGCGCCGAGGCCATAAATTACCAAAGGGTCTGCTCAGTTATGCAGAAGTAACGAGGGTTAATATCTTGTCTTCTAAAATGAATCCGTAATGGTTTTCATTGCAGACATGATACGCCTCGAACTCTAAAGTAACATAATGAATGTATGTACTTTTTATGTAATTTTATCTCGTACTTTTGAGATGCTCGTAGTTAATCCTGAATGACTATGTAGAGCTATGTATTACTAGAATGATTTGGTTTAACATTACAAATCAAGTCCAGTAATATAAAAAGCGGCCTTCTGGCTTTTGTTTTCTTTAATCGGTGAAGGAGTAAATATTTGTCATATTTTTATAAAACTAAAAATACAATGTTTCTTTAGAATTCGAGTTAGGTTAGGTCTGCAATGAAATTTATGCAAAAAGCTCCTCATTCCTTGATTTGATTTGTAATGTTAAACCAAATCATTCTAGTAATATATAAGTGGCTCTACATAGTCATTCAAGATTAACTGCGAGCATCTTAAAAGTACGAGATAAAATTACATAAAAAGTTCATAAATTCATTATGTTACTTTAGAATTCGAGGCTTATGACGCCATTACCACGGTTCGCTGCTTTTGTGAATTCCAATTCGGCTGTTAAAACTGTCAGATTATGCTAGGTAGCCCACTCGGCGCTGTGGAGACTCGGTGTTGTGGAGACTCAGCGCTGTGGAAACTCGGCGCTGTGGAGACGGATCCGTAAAATTGGCACATAAGGTTGTACTTCGTGAAAACTCTACAGTACAAAAATTGCATAAATGTAGAAACTGAATTTAATTCTAATTAGCAAAAATTGCAGGAAAGAGAATAAAAATAAATGTACATCACCAAAACGTTGATTTTCTTCATCTTCCCAGATGAAGCCCCACACTACTCATCTACTCATCTTGACAACTTGTAATAATACTAAAAAGTAACAAAAAAACTAAAAACAAACTGAAAAACAATGCAAAAAAAACAAATCAAAAACTAAAACAGATGAATCGCAGCAACTGTCGATCTGCGGAATTTCGATCGAGATTAGCTAAGATTAAAAATAGTATATAAATAAATACAAATTTAATTGTTCGTTTGTTAAAAATCTTAATTCTCCAAAAGTCTTTTTTTTAATATATTTTTCATTTCTTTTATTGCAATAATAAAGACACAATAATACATTAAATACTATAAAATACACAAAAAAGAAAAAAACAAAACAATGTTACTTCTAAATGCTAAAACAATAAAAAACTTAATATACACAACAACAGAAAAAACATAAGAAGAAATACATTAAATACTATAAAATACACAAAAGAGAAAAAAAATCAAAACAATATTACTTCTAAATCCTAAAACAATTAAATACAAATTAATATACACAACAACAGAAAAAACTTAAGAAGAAGAGAAAAAGAGAAAAAAGGAATGAATAGTGCAGCCTCCATGGGTCTTGCCCGAGTTCTTCACCGATTGCTTGGAAATTTTGACACAAAGTTTCGTTTTAATATACGCGTGTTTTTACATACTTTTTGAAAAACAACGCCTTTGTTAGACGTAAAAACAACACAAACTATACTAAATATTTTACGACAGTGGGAGTGTCGTACTAAATAATAAATAAATATGTTTATTGTTGGTACTGGAATCAGCTGTTTGATCTAATACTTCCATTAACAGCGATTTCAAACCTTGAAACAATTATTTGTATTTCTAACTTTTAGGTTATGTTTTTGTTTAAGTATATACCTGAGCCTTGCTGGTTCTTTTAACCTTTATTTATAACCATTGTTATAAAATATACGAAATAATTTGATCTGAACATTTAACATTATTTACCATCTTAACTTTGACGTTACTATTAATCCTACACCTTTATTATAAAGAAAATATAATATAGTTATGTGTATAGAATTTACCAACGAAGTTGGCGTGCGGAGCACGCTGGGTTCTGCCTAGAATTTTAATAAATTCCATATCATAAAATATGTTTTCGTTAATATGGTTTTACAGTTTTTTGTAAAAAAATCCTAATATTGTAAAACTTATATACTTTTACGAAGTTTTTTTTTTAAATAGCAACGTCTGATGAAAAGAACTTGGTTTCCAAAAGATTTAAAAATGTTAAAAATAATATTTCGTTTATAAACAAATAGACATTACTGCACTCTAAATTAAGTAAGTTAGATGCAAAATGGTATTAAATTTCCTGAAGCACATCTTATAAACTCAACTAAAAAATGAACATCCAACTCTAATATTTTCAAGTATTCGCTTTTTATCTCCGGATCATTAGCAACCATCTGAGTAAAACAATATGCAACTTTCATTACATTTCAGTACCGTAACTTTTAACACAAGACTTAACCCCCTCCAGCCAACCACCCCCGGCCCCCGCCATTATCCGCACTCATTAACCAAACCGGATTAAGATCTGCAAATGGCAGCACCCTCACCCACAACGCGAAGCTCATGCCCACAAATTGGATGAATTTTCAAGTGTGATTCCTAAAGCATTGCCGTCATTTTATCCGCTAACAAAGTTAACGGGGAATGCTGAATACGGTTCCCGTATAATAAGTCGCAAAGATGGCGGAGATTTTGTCATTACGGTGGCTCCTATTGTCGTTTGTTTGTTAGCCGAGGCTTCGTTAGTGACAACAGCAGCCATTTTGAATTAAACTTTGTCCAACTTTGTAATCGGTTAATGCTAGAGTTTTCAATTTCTTGATCGCAAAACCTTGTAACGATTCGTTTAACCGTGTAGCACAGTTATTTCATTGGTAATTGTGTATGAGAGGGCGACTAAAACGTAGGGAAATGTTTTTCATATTCTGAAAGTTGATACTTAATTGTGTACAAAAACATACAAAAAACCCCTGAAACAAAAAAAAACCCGTAAGCAGCTCTGCCGCATTACTATAGCCGAATTTTCTTATCAGGGAATAACTAGTATTATATAATGAGAGTTTCCTATGAGTTTTGTTCCTTGTTCCGGAAACTGTTGCAAATATACCTTTGCACAGGTTATAGTAAATTTAATTGCCTTTCGAATGATATAGCTCTCAAATTGCACTTGGGTTTATGAGTGGGAGAAATTGCATAATTACCTTACATTGATAATGAAAAAAACATTTATCGGGATCTTCTTATCAATTTTGTTCCTTGTTACGGAAACTGTATTTGAAATAACCTTGTACAGGATTGTAGTAAATTTAATTACCTTTCGAATTATATTGCTAACAAAATGCACACTTTATGACTGGGAAAAATTGCCCAATTACCTTACATTGATAATGAAAAAATCATTTATTTGGAGCTTCCTATCAGTTTTGTTCTTTGTTCCGGGGTACCTGAATTACCTTTGCACAGGATTGTAGTAAATTTAATTACCTTTCGAACGATATAGCTCAAAAACTTCATACGGGCGTATGAGTTGGATAAATAATGCAATTTCCTCGCTCTAACTTTGACATTTTGGTTTGAATCAAACAAGCCGCCATTTTGTGTAAAATCAAAAAATCAAAATATCGATGTCTGGGACATCCTACAATTACCCTTCCACTAACATTTCAGCAATTTTGAAGCATATTTACTACCACTTATCAATCCGGGAATAAAACATATATATAAAGTAATTCATTTTGGGTATCGCCTCCAAATGGTCTTAAACGGATAGAAACGAAGTTTTACCCTCCTCCGCCGAACCATTTTCAAGTTGGGTCGAGTGTAATAGGTCTTATTTTCTTCAAACATTCGGCTAATTACAGGGAAAATAATCAGACCACGCAGCTAAACCGCTGACGTGAGTTAAGAGAATTTCCAAAATTAAGTTTATATGTTGTAGGGTTTCAACCAACTATTTGGGAAATCGGTCTACTCACGACGGCGCTGAATAGCTGCCTCTGTGTACGAAATATATCAGTAGAATTTGTTTGCACCTAAGCCTCCAGCTTCGACTGACGCGCTCCTTCGTGCTAATTTGCACCTCGACTTTGCGGCCTCGGGTTATGAGATTCGCTTCGCTCGCAGCGTACGAATGCGGCCGTCAGCCTCAGATCGGAAGATGCCAACGCAGTAAAATCCACCACGTGTATTTGAACCGGGTACTTTCGTGGTACTTTAAGTTTCGATCGATTTTGGGGGAACCGAGCGAGCTATAAGGTCGTGTAAATAAACAAAATGTGCAGAATAATATCCGACATTTAATTTTTTTAGATAAAAATTTCAAAAAACAGTTACGTCCTGTCAAAAATCGTGCGTCCGGTTGGTAGATTTGTTTGGCTAACGAACTCGTCCGAGCGACGTAGACAACCAATTAGAACCAAATCGGACTTAAAATGCGGCCCCTAGAGTGCGAAAACATATATTTATATATATACAAAACGTGTACTGGGGACCATGATCGGTGCTCATTTACTACCCCCGCCCTTAGGTCTTACCATAAGGATCACTGTAATAGCTCATCTTTCCAGTGGAACTTCGCTAAAAGGGAGGAATAATGATCGTAAGCAAAATATAAATAATAGGCAACCACTGACTGCGTCAAAACAAAATATTATAACAAATTTACATGCTATTAATTTAATTAACATATCTACAAGTACCTGTTAGTATTGTTGTAGTAATGACAACATTTAAACCCGGCTAGAGTCCAAGGTATTGACAACTATCAAAGAAACTCTATATTTCAGACATTACTATATAATGGGTGCTGTTCATGGTGGAACCAGAAAAACCAACTTTAAGTCATATGCCTGAGTGTAGTGTTAGATTAAACGATAAGCGATTTTAGTATCAAATACATGGATCATTGAATTTATTACTAGGTATTGAATTTCGCCTAAACCTCTTCTCTCTAAACCTCTTGACAAGAACTTGCGGTTGAGTTTCTAAATATAAGGTGCACTTCTAACCTTAAACGAGTTATTTTCTTAATCATTCTCTATGACCTTATGTTATTTCTAATTGAAATAAATATTTAACATCCAATAACAATATTTTCTAGATCACCTTAAACAGTTTTCTGAAATAGTTGAGTTTTTACCATTAAGTTTCCTAATTATTCCGGTTCAAAGACCGATAATTCAAAAGACACTAATCCATCACACATTTTGCTGAAATGTTAATAGCTGGGGAGTTGAAATTTTGTGACGAGGTTCAAGTCGTATTACTTAAAGGACTCTAAAAGTTGTTTACATCCGTATTATCTCTTAAAGCAACAGAAAATTTTAGATACCAGAAGAAAATCCTGCTTCAGAGGAATGAAGTACGAATGAAATCCTCCTCTAAACCGAATGAAATACGACTTTTTATATTCCACTAGTGGACCCGGCAATGCTTCGAGATTGATTGATTTGAGGATATACATTCTTTGAGTTAGTATAATTCTTATGATTAGGGCAGTTGGGAGAGCTTGTATTAAACATATGGGTGTTTAATGTTACTGTAATTTATTTTATATGGATAGCTATCCCATTTTAATTATTATTTAATTTTAAGGATAGCAATCTCATTTCATTACCTTGACTTAAGTAAATGAGTTTTTATATCACTTAAGGGTCTTCTATACCTTGCGTAAAACAGCAAAAATATGCACTTCGTACTACCGTGTTTCGGACGCCGTTTTTCAACCTAAAATGTTGTGAAACATCTTAAATTGTTCTTAAAGGCTTTGTGCTTTTGTCTTATATCTCACAATTGAAAGAAATCGACGACAACTCCTTTTAATCAACAGTTTAAATAAGTAAAAATCGATTATTTTTAACGCATTTTTTGGGAGTTTTAAGCAATAATTTCCATATTTTAAGGTAACACGTAAAAAATATAAATCCTTCTTTATAACTTAAAGTAGTTTCCCAGATTATTAATTTATAAATAGAATCCGAAACACGGTATTACAAATGCATGTTTCAACGATTTTGCAGCTTGAGTCAGGCCTTTTGCATTGAAATCATACTGCACTCTCGGGAGTTTTCTTCAAGGTAAAGAAGAGCCTTAAGAATAATACTACACAAATTTAGCTTTTTAACTTATTGCAAGTTAGTGCAATTTATTTTTATTGTATAGGGGTGGCTACCATAATTTAATCTCTTTGATTGTAGTGATCACATTCTCTAAACAATCCTAATATGTGTAAATTGTGAAATTTTAGTGAAATTAGCAGAGTAGTTTTTTGAAATATAGAAAACATAAGTGCATATCATTATTATTTAATTTTAAGTGTAGTTATCCCATTTCATTCCTTTGATTTAAGAAATAAAATTGTAATTGGGTTTTTATATCACTTAAGAATAATATTGCACAATTTGAGTTTTATAGCTTGCAGGAAGTAGGTACAATTTATATTTATTGTATAGGGTTAGCAATCCAACTTCAACCCCTTAGACTGCAGAAATTATAATGTCTAAACGCGATTGAAATTAATATGGATAATATGTAAAAAATTTAGTAAAATCGATCGAGTAGTTTGTGAGTATACTGAGGGCAAAGAAACAAAGAAGCAAAGAAAGATTCATCTATATCATATTACAGAAAACAGAATTCAATATTTACATACGTAAATAACTAAAACTTAACAAAGTATTTACAGTTATATTTAAGTAAGTATTTACTAGCTGACCCGTACGGCGTTGCCCGTGGTGGTTGGTATTTTCAGTCTTTTAACGTAATTGTATTCTTTTTAAGTGTTCAGTCAGTCAGTGGTATTTGGCTTTTACACATAGAGATCTTAAATAATAAAAGCACTATTGTCATAATAATAAAAGATCTGAAATTATGATTTTAGTAACTTTGATCAAACCCAAACCCCTTCTAAAATTTCGAAATTTTTCATACCCTTTCTTAGCGAGCGCCTATGGCCCTAGAGGAAGCTACATACCAAATTTCATTCCAATCTGTTCGGTAATTTTGGAGAAATCGTGATTTAGTAATTTTTACCCCCCAAACTCCCCTAAAATTTCCAATTTTTTAAAACCTTTTTTATTGAACACTTATGGCCCTAGAGGAAGCTACATACCAAATTTCATTCCAATCCGTTCGGTACGGTAGTTTTGAAGAAATTGTGATTTAATAACTTTGATTCCCCCAAACCCCTCCTAAAATTTCTAATTTTTTCAAACCCTATCTTAATGAGCACCTATGGCCCTAGAGGAAGCTACATACCAAATTTCATTTCAATCCGTTCGGTAGTTTTTGAGAAATCGTGATGAGTGAGTCAGTGAGTGAGTGATATTTCGCTTTTATATATATAGATAAAGAGGTAAAATTTGTTTGTTTGTTTGTAGGGAGTAATCTCTGAAACTACTGAACCAATTCGAACATTTTTTAAATAAAAATCTCCACTATCTCTGAGTAACAGAGGCTAGAATTCATTTTGATAAAAACATTTTGTATTCAATATTTGTAAATTTAGTCGGAAAATATGCACAGGATGAAGTTGGGCGTTAAACCCATAGCGTTTACCAAACTGCTGTAATACCAATAAAATAATCAACATCGTGAAAAACTACAAAACGACGGTTGAAAAATGTAACTTATATAATTCAAAACGAACTGTGCCAAAGATGTGCACAAAAACATAAAATATGTGTATACGTTGAAGTTAAGTCGGGTAAATAAATTAAACATAATTTTAGGTTAGGCCTAGACTGATGCATATTTTCTTGAATGTATTTACATCATTACCAATTCAAAATAATCAGCTGTTTGGTCTAATATTTCCATTAACAGCTGATTTCAAACTTTTAACAATAAAATTTTATTATTTTTGTATTTCTAACTTTTAGGTTAGGTTTTCGTAAACAATGCCAACAATCTGTGTTGAACGTAAAAATAACACACACTATATACTAACTTTTTGGGTTATGTTTTGTTAAGTGTATAGGCCTACCCTGAGCCTTGCTGGTTCTTTTAGCCTTTATTATAACTGTTGTTATAAAATATACGAAATAATTTGTATATAAATGGTTATAAATACCTTGTTTGTCAAACAATCCTTATTTTTTTATTTTTTTTTTTTTTTTTTTTTTTTGCGACATGTTTCACCGTTACACTGACGGCATTATCAAGCTACACTTTACAAACACAAAAAAAAAAGGATTGTTTGACAAACAAGGTATTTATAACCATTTATATATAAATATAACAATCCAATGAATTCTATGAAATAAATTTGATTTGGACATTAACATTATTTACCTAAGATTTAAGGTTATTATTAATCTTGCACCTTTATTACAAAGAAAACGTAACATAGGTGTATATAAGGTTCTAAAGGGGTTGGCGTGTGGAGCACGCAGGGGTGTCCCTTAGTATATTGTGTTATTAAAAACACAGTTCTATACTTTAAACACTGATTTTACTGAAATTATCATTTCTTTAAAACAACAAATATATTATTAACTTATGACATTTTTGTTATAACATTTTAAATATAAAAGTTTAATAATTAATTTAATAATTTAATTTAATTCAATAACTGGTCAATATTATAGGCTTCCTATTTCTAAATGATTTCCCTAACAGATTAAGCACAGTAGTTTAGCTCGCTTGCGTCTAAGTAAAATAAAACTACAATATAAAACCATAGAACATTATTCAATCCTAAGTACAATGAATTAAAAAACAAAACTGTTGCAATTTAACTTAATCATTAAATCCAACAGTTCCCCATTGTTGACTAAACAGATGAATGGAGCCGTGAGACGCCCTACAACAGAAATTAGAACTATAATTATATTGTCTCGAAAGATCTTATTTTAGTTGATGGGGCAGATTTTTTCTCTCGGCCCTCTTGAAGGGATGTTTTGTCTGGTCGTGAGGGTTTAAAGACCTCCAGGAGAGGCAGGAATACTGCACCATCATCACTCGAAACCCACTGGACTAATTCTCTACACTTTGGCTAAATTATAAGACAGCCATTGGATGTTGAGGGTACTTACAGATGTGGCGTGTCATCAGAAGTAAACGTTAGGGCAGCGGGAAGCCAGCCAGGTGAAGCGGATGTTGGGATTTGTATTTTAGTAAAACTGAATTTGATTAGAACGATAGTAAGAATTATAAGTTTCACGTTTGTTTCTATTGTATATTACTTAAGAAAGGGAGCCTCATTATTTTAAAACAATTTTACTTTCTCACTATACTATAGTATAGAGAAAGTATAGTGATCGCTAAAAAAATCGATGTTGAGATATTTGTGGAAAATACTTTTTGGGACCCCTGAGTCCAAAAACAGTGGTTTGTACAAAATGTCTGTCTGCATGTATGTTTGTATGTTTGTATGTTTGTATGTCTGTATGTATACAAAGCTAGAGCGAAAAGTATTCGCTCGATTTCAAACAAATTTGCACCAGACATGTCAAGTAGGCCTGAATAGAAGCACGAAAAACGGTTTTGAAAATTTTTGAAAAACAACCCCCTTTTTGACAAAAAAAGCCCCCAAAAAATCAGTTATTATTTTTTTATAAAAAACGCCTTTTTATCGATTTTGATCAAATTTGGCATATTTGTAGCGTTTAATGTGCCCTACCACATTCAAAAAACCTCATCTTTCTAAAAATTCTCGTTTAGCTAATAATAATAATAACTGATTTTTTGGGGGATTTTTGGCCATAAAGGGGATTGTTATTCAAAATTGTTCAAAATCTTTTTTCGTGCATCTATAAAGACTTAATTGACGTGTTAGGTGCAAATTTGTTCGAAATCGATCGAATAGTTTTCTCTTTAGATGATAATAGTAATATGTATTAGTTAATCTCCAACTTTAATAAAAAATCACCTCTCCTACCCCACCCTACAAGTCACAGTGAATCTGTTTAATAATTTAAATATGTTTGTGAGAAAGTATGTGCCAGTTCCTGGTACCGTTTATTAAGTTTGTGTGTGAGCTCCTAAAATATTTATATATTTTTTATATTTAAAGAGATATCAATAATGACAAAAAGGACTGTAAGTAATAGTTTTCTAAAAATACTGTGAATTGCCTCTAAAAATAATGACTAGACAAATTAATTACAAACAACTACTACAAAAAAGTCTTCTCTTGTAAGATTTTATATTTTTTTAAGGATTTATGAATAATTTAAATTTACTTATTTTCATTGAAAGTTTTATTTAATACTATTGGACCAGGCAATGCTTCGTTAGTGCTTAATTTAATTGTAAGGGTAGTTATTCCATTTCATCCCTTTGACTTACATAATCTAATTGCAAAAATGTTTTTTGTACCAATTAGGGTAATAGTTTACTATTACTCTGTCAGAACCAAATCTTCCCACATTGAAATATGTTTCGTATTTATGTATTCTAACAATGTACTAGTAGTTCTGTGAACAGACCTCGCTCGTTGAAATAACAAATGAGGTTTTGAGGTTAGGTTAAAAATAGTGTGCCAGTAAGGAAGTAAGCAGAAGGTTTAGCCAGTGAAACATTATTTTGCAATTCCCGCGAGTCCGTGGTTTCTAGTTCTCGTTTTTTTCTTTTCTGGAGCTCTAACTGCTAAAGGTTTTTTTAGGGGGCATTGTATTTTATTTAGGTTAATAATGCGTAAGGTAGCTAAAAATATTCCATTATTGAGGGAAAACATAGAATTAAATATTTACATACTTAAATAACTAAAATGTATTTACAGTTCCATATCATATTCCAATATTAGAAATAATGAGAACAAACTATGTTAAAACGTCGTGATAGTGATCTCAACCCATGTACCAACACTTCCCACGCTGTCCAATGGTCATATTTTTATGTCCTCTATCGCCGCGAGGTTTCATTTGTTTCATCTCATTTTGTAGTTCAAGTAAAGCTAAGTCAAATACTTTTATGAAATAATAATTTACAAGTATACAGTTCAATTCTTTGACTTATTCTCTACACTTTCTTACAATAATATGTCATTTTTGGGCAAAGGATATATTCCTAAATTATTATTCAAAATAGGCCTAGTTTTGTTAGCAGTCTTGTGGTAGGAACATAAAAACTGGTGTTTTCAAAATAATAAATTTAAAATTGAAAAATGTTTGTATACAGTTCTATTTAGAACTAAATTACGAAACTTTACTCATTTATGAAAACAATTACTATAAATGTTTACTACTTTATATGTCGGCCTAAAGTTGAACTTTTTCCTTTCGTTACTGAACATGCTTGTTTCTTGAGCTAATAACTTTGTTAATTTTACTTTAATAATTTTTTTACTGGCATATATGAATTCTTTGAATCTTTATCCACAAAAAAGCTACGGAACACTTTTGAATTGGTTTAGATTTAGAATAAACGTTTAAAAACATGGTTAAAATACAAAAACTTGGACGATTTTTAACAAATTTGAAGTTTGCGGCCGTTTTGTGAGCTTACCGTTAGAGATACGGAAAGAATCATGGATACAATTTTGTTTAAAATTTAATTTGCTACCTGCAAAATGCTATTAGTTTTAAATTCGTTTCTGTTAAGCCACAAACTGGCTTTGGAAAAAAGCTTACACTGAGAGAGACAGTAGGCATTTTTATTTTATTTATGGGGTTAAAAATGAAAAATGGGGAAACCCCGTATATATAATCGCTCGGCCTAGGAATAAGGAACATTTATTCTTTTTTATTGGCATATATGAATTCTTTGAACCTTTATCTACGAAAAAGCTTTGAATTGTTTTAGAATAAACCTATCAAAACATGGTTAAAATACAAAAAACGATTTTTAACAAATTGAAGTTTACGGCCATTTTGTGAGCTTACCGTTAGAGATACGGAAAGAATCGTGGATACAATTTTGTTTAAAATCAAATTTGCTACCTGCAAAATGCTATTAGTTTTTAAATTCAACTTACGGTTTTGGAAATGGCTTTGGAAAAAACCTTACACTGAGAGAAACAGTCCGGCCGCCATTTTTATTTTATTTAAGGGGTTAAAAATGAAAAATGGAAAAACTCGTATGTATACATCGCTCGGCCTAGGAATAAGGAACATTCATGCAAAAAACATCAAAATCGGTCAAGGCGTTTGGCCGTAATCATGAGACAGACAGACGTACACAGACGAAATGCCGAACGGTGGAGCTTAAACGGAGACCTCGCTTCGCTCGTTCAATTAACATGATTAAAGGCCCGAAAAAATCTTTTCATTCTAAAAAAAATAAAAAACCATAGTTTTATAGCCTAAAGTTGTAGTCTCTAATCCCAGTATGTTTCAAGCAAATGTTCCCGTATTGAGTTATATGTTATATACTTATATACATTCTAAAAATTAATGAACATAATTCAATTGACGAAAAAATAGATACGAATGAGTAACTTACTTTAAAAGCCGTCATCTGATGAAGAACTAATGTCGCTTGCTGACGGTTCACACGCTACTGGAAATTTACTTTCGTCGATGTATAGCCGGCCAATTATTGTCTTATCTTACCATATCTTGTTTACTGTTGCGGTTCTTCAAACTTGTCTATTTCAGTCCATTAGCGATAAAGGTTATTGTTTACTATTTACGTAGTTGGGTTGGTTTGCTTCAAATATACTGGGACTAGATACAGTAGGCCTACTATATGTTAGAACTTCAGGATATTTTTGTCTTTCTTTTTTTCTTTTTGTAAGGTAAATTTATAATTCCGGGCCTTTATTAATGTTAATTAGTTCTTAGAATACATAAATACGAAACATATCTCAATAAAAAAAGATTTGATTATGACAAAGTAAATAGTGTTCTAACCTTCCATTCCATCCCTTGGATTAAGGTAATAAAATTGCAAACAGGTTTGTATATAAATTAAAAATAATATTACATAATTTTAGCTTTATAGCATGTATGAAGTTAGTTTAATTTATATTTATTGTATGGGGAACCAAACCCATTTCAACCCCATAGACTTAGTAGTTGTAACGTCCAAACACTCCTGGCAATGACACGGATAAACTGTGCAATTTTTAGTGAAATCGGTCGAATAGTTTTTGAGTCTATAGAGGACAAAGAAAGAAAGCAGCAAAGAAATATTATTACTTTCTCCACCCTATACGTAGTATATGGAGAAAGTATTGTTTTCGTAAAAATGTTCGAATTTGAATTTTCAGTTGAATTATCTGTTTTGGTGCTCCCAGAACCCCAAAAAATTGTTTAGTGCAATTATCTGTGTTGGTGCTCCCTGAACCCAAAAATATTTTTAGTGGAATTTTTTGTTTTGGTGCTCCCTGAACCCAAAAAAGTGTTTTTAACGTGGTGTCTGTCTGTCAGTGTGTCAGTATGTATACACGACCAGAGAGGACACTATTGGTCCGATTTTCATGAAATTTGGTATGTAGGTACTAAACCCTAATATCTCCAGGCGTTTTTTTTTCATTTTTTGGAATTTTAAATTTTTAAGGGTAATTTACCTCTAAAAACCCATAAAAAATGACAAAAATGCAAATTTCTCAAAAACGGCTCTAACGATTTTGATCAAATTTTCAGTATTTATAGTGCTTAAGATGCCAAACAAAATGACACCACCCGCTTTTATCAAAACTTCGGCGTTTTATAATTATGGGGAAATGTTAAAAAATAAACAAGTTTATGTTGTCAATCTAGCATCGCGGTCACGGCCGCACGGGTAGTACAACGGTAGCGAACACGGCCAGTAATTCTAAGGTCGCGCGATCGAATCCCGCCTGGGACAATAACTTTTTTATACGATTGACGTAGGTAGAATATTATTTTTTGTTTTGTTCTAAAAAGTAGTAAATAAAATGATTAAAAACAATATTATTTTGACTACAGTAAGTTGGGAGAAAGTTTGTGTCAGTTAACTGATACCGTTTATTTTTTTATATATAGAAATCATTTTGAATTTAGGAAACTATACATAAGGAATAAATGTCTTAATCAAAATATGGTAATATTTTGGATAAGATAATGATAGAAAATTAATTCCATTTAAAAATTAAAAACTTTTCTTTCCACCGGTGGAAGTAGATTTCGAAGATTTTATCTACTCCCATTAGTAGACATTTATTTGCCCTTTACGCCGACGGTTGAAGTTATCAAAAAATCATTTCAGACAAATGATTTTGGGAACTTTTAAAACAAATTGAAAGAGTGAGATATTATGTCTACTAGAGGAGTAATGATTTTGTCTACTTCACCCCTTGCCGTAAGGGTTTTTTGATCGTATCAAAAATTATTTCAGACAAAAGTTTTAGACTATATTTATAGTACTTACAATAACATTGCACTGATTTAATTCTGTGTCTTCTAAGGGAGTTATTCATTCATAGCTTCAACCCTTGCTCTTAAATATTGTAATACTGTATTGAAGATTTGCAATAATTCGACCATGCAGCTGAACCGCAGACGTGAGTTGTGCGAATTTCCAAAATTTTGTTTGTTTCAACCAACAATTTGGGAAATTGGTTTACTCACGAAGGCGCTGAACAGCTGCCTATGTGTACGAAATACATTCAAATTTGTGTACACCAGCCTCCAGCTTCGACCACCCGCTTCTTCGTTATAGTCGTAGTGGAATAACAGTTATTTCTGACTTTGCGAATTACTTTCCAGTTACTGACTTTGCGAGTTTGTACCTCGACCTTGCAACGAGGTGATGGACTGCTTCGAGGTACACCTTTGATATATTTAAGATGCTACCGATGGGCTAATCGAATATTCGATTATTTTGTTTTGTTTGATTATTATAATACTTTAGAACTATTCGAATAAACTCTCGCGTGGATTTAAAACGGGTACTTTTATGGAAGTGTTTTAAAATCTGATTGATTTTGGAAAAGCCAAGCGTTCTCAGCGTCCCTTCTTAAGGACAACATTGATCTGTTTATGAAGCCTTTACTTCACATAACCAACTTAAGTATTGAGTAAGGAATATTTCCTGATATATATAAAACTGCTATGATTTTTCCTCTTTTTTAAAACTTTCGAAAAATCGGAAAAAATAATTATCGTCCTATATCTCTATTAAGCGTGTTTTCAAAAATTATTGAAAAAATCGTTAAATACCAGCTAATTTTATATTTAAACAAACAAAATTCTAACGCGTTGTCAGTTCAACTTTAGACGAGACAGAGGGATATCTGATGCTCCGTTTGATTTGACCAGCAACATCAATGATGTTATTAGCAGTAATAGGCGTAACATTGTGGTTTTTTTGGATCTTGCTAAAGCGTTTGACTCCGTTGACAGGGAGAAACTTCTTCGCAAATTCAAATTAATCGGTTGTAGAAGAAAGTCTTACTCGTGGTTTGAAAGCTACCTGTCCAATAGGAAGCAGATTGTTTCTATATATGGGGTAAACAGTGATAGTTGTTCTATTAACTATGGAGTGGTTCAGGGAAGTAGGCTACTCTGGGGCCGTTTTTGTTCTTGATTTATATAAACAATTTGAACAAATTAAATATTGAGGGCAAATTCTTTCTTTTTGCTGATGATACGGCTATATTATTTGAAGGGGAAACTTGGGAAGAAGTACAGGGAAAGGCATTGAGGGGTTTGGCTTCCGTAAAAAAGTGGTTTGACCAAAACGTGTTAACTCTTAATGTTTCTAAAACTAAATTTCTGTCGATTTCACTGAGAGCTTGCACTGATCTAAATCTAAATTCTTTAAAACTACATTCTTGTGGTGATTATCTCAACAAGGTGTGTTTGTGCGAACATATTGAAAGCACTGATTGTTTAAGTATCTTGCAGTAATGTTTGATAAACGGATGAAATGGACTGAACATGTCAAATATGTAAAGCAAAAAACACGCAAACTAATCTATGTTTTTAAGCATCTTAGTGAAATCCTAAATGTTCAAGTGCTGAAACTATCTTATCATGCATATTGTCAATCATTATTTATGGGAAGAATAACAGCCTGGGGGGGTGCCTTTAAAACAATTCTTGAACCTCTTAACATAATTCAAAAATCTATACTTAAAGCTGCATTGCGTAAAGGCAGTTGTTTTTCTACTGAGACACTTTTTGACGAATTTAAGGTTATGAATCTTAGACAAATTTATGTCAAAACTCTTGCAATTTATATTTTTTAAAACTACCGAGATATTTTCGAAATTACCGATCATCAACGTTTGACACGCAGCTCAAAGTCACTTGGAATTTTAAATAAAAAATTAAGTAAGACTTTCTTGGTCACGAATTCACATTACATAGCTCATGTTTTATATAGGAATCTACCTGACCACTTACGTATGTTTAATAACTTTAAACTTCAGACATTTAAGAAACATATTACAAATTGGCTTCTGGACTTGGGAAGGGACGGTACTGAGAATGTCATTGTATCCATCTACAGGTAGCAAATATATTTACCCTTGTTTATTGTACTACCTTATCTCTCTCACTATTATTGATTCTCGTGTGTTGAAGCAGTAACTATTTGTTGACCCGGGTTGTTTTGGTCCGATATGGACTTGGATTCCTCCGTTTGGCACTTCCCACTCTACTCTACCTCTATTGTTTTTATATTATAAAACTTTAATATAGATCAATAAATATATGTCTTCCTTGTTGTAACTTTTTTAGATTTTTAGATGCGATTCGTGCCTACGCACAGGCTAAGCCTATGTGGGCACAATTTCCTTGATATTATTATGCATTTATTCTGTATTATATTTAAGGAAATAAAAATAAATTGAATTGAATTGAATTGATTTTGGGGTGTAAAAAAACAAAATGTGCAGAAAAATATCCTACATATATATGTTTTTGGATAAAATTCTAAAAGTTTCATTCTAATACGAGAAATCTCAAAAAATAGTTACTTCCAGTCAAAAAACGAGCTTCCGGTTGTGATAGGGTTAAAATTTCTAGTTCCCTTATCACCCGGGTTCAAACTCTACAATACTTCAGTAACAAAGGGACAGATCAATAATAACACATCAGTGGTTCAGTGGTAATACTTATTTTAACATTGCTTTATTCGCACGCCCTTGCAATTATAAAGGTACATTTGATTTGATACATTAGCCTATTCTTATGATCTACATACATTTCCTTTACTAGATACTACTTTCGTATGACAGACTGAAACAAGAACTCGGTAAACAAAGTTATTGAATTTACTTTACTTAAACTTTCCCTTTAAACATTTGACTCCAAACTCAATGTGATATCGATAGACTAAGTACTCTGTCTACTCACTTAAATCTCGTTTTACTGCAGAACCGGTTTCGTCCTTCAATCTCGTGTAGACTTCTCGTAGTGATGACTTGTCTCTTGCTGTCCAGCTTCCAACCCTTAGCTTCTCAATCACAATACTTGGCCAAGTCCCGGTCAAACGTCCCTAGCTAACTGGCCTAGCTTTCCGGCCCCACACTTTAACAGACTGACCCAACTCGCAGCCCCCCACTGGTCACCCGACCACTCCACTCTGGCCCATCGACCACAATCCTCTGGCCCAGATTCTAGATTCGGATTATACTTTATAACCCGTCTAGCTTCCTTGTTGTCATCTTAAACAAAACAACCGCTGCTTTCGTAGCATTTGTTTTGTTCCGCGTTAAATGACCTATCACGCGACCTTGCTACAATTTCCGTGTTTATACCGTACTTCCTCGTCCGTCTTACTGGTTCAAAACCTTTACATCCAAAACACTAATTCTAATAACTAATATACAAAAACATAATTATGTTTACTATACTCTGCAAAACATAACAGTTCCGGAGCCCCAAAAAATGTCGTCCTCGACATTTGCCCTACATCTGAGGGTAGTCCTTAACAGGTACATCACACATACATTTACATACAACTCAATAAAAAACATTCACAACAAAATTTACAAAACCCAAAATACAAAATACAATTCCTAAAAACGTCCAATAACCCAATAATGTAATCATATACTTAATTCTAACATTGTCCAATATTTTCTAAAAACGGGGATGGGGAAACATAAAGTCTGGGTAGGGGGAAGATTAGATTTTTTGGATAACGAGCAACTAGCGTGTGTACCAAATTTGGACCAAATCGGACTTAAAATGCGACCGTTAGATTGCGAATACATACGTACATGTGTATATATATAAATAGTATGTATATTATATGTGTGTATATACAATAACATTGAAAGAGTTCGATATTGTGTCTACTAACAGAGTAGTGATTTTTTTGTACTGTAACCCTGTTTTGCACACCCCTTGCTGTGACGTTTGGTCGAACCAAAAATTCTCTCAGATTTTTTAGATAATATTTAGAAGGTTTGCAACAATTTTGAAGGGATTTTATAATATGCCTTGAAAGTTAGTTATAATTGTTTATCTTTTTCCATTCGTTGTAAGCTATGGGTTGCAGCTGTAAAAAAAATTTTAGGCAAAATATGCATCATATACTCTGAGATTATGTTATAATTTCTTGTATAATGATTTCACCCATCATGTGCTAAAATAAAACCTATCTTAGATTATACCTTTGGGGTTAAGTTTACAATTTGAATCAATACAAGTCTTGTGAAGTTGATTTTCTTAAAAAACGAGTTAAAGAACTAATATAGGCTTTAATAAGATTTGCTTTGTCTGCCTGCATTTTTTTTTCCACGGGGGTTTACTAGTTGTATTATAATTTTTTGAATTCAATTTCTTGAAGCTAGTAACGCAGCTTAAAAATGTGTATGTATCTTTTACAAGAGTGTGCTAAAAAGTTCACTTTATATACCTAAAAATTTCAAAAATTTGGGGGTATTTTATACCTCTTGGTTGAGGGGTATTCCGTACCCCCCACCCCGGTGTGGTTTACTATCAATCAGAATCAGCCCACCCCAAACAGAAATCCTGTCTACGCCCTGCCACTTTCACCATGTTCTCTAAAGATAAAAGAGGTAAGTCGATGCTTTTGGGCAGTTCGGTGTTGACGTATGTGTATTTAAAAAGGAAGACGATTATTGGACGACGTGAAGTAATGTTATTTATAAAGAAAGGTCAATGTATATGGCGAGTTTCATCACCTTAACAGAAGATTGCACCAGTATCCGGAATTATTTCATAACTACACGAGAATTACAATAATAATGAATTACACGAGAAAACAGACATAATGAACTCAAGAACTCACACAGACATGAACTGTACTGCAATGCTTGCTCCTAATCCCAGATCGCTGACATCGGTAGTGCCGTCTTAATCGTTGGCGCGTACTACACGAACGTCAGGAGAGACGCGACACGGGCTACATGTATGGAGGGACTTTCTGATGATGAGATACATTCTCGAAACGCGTCAAAAACTTTTAACAAGTTTTAAACTAAGAGGTTCACTGACGGAAAATAAAAGGTATTGTACTTTATTAACAACAGGATATTCCTCCACGTCTCTAGTATAATACTGTCAAATTTTTAAATTTAGGGCCTAATTAAAAATTAAATTTGTAGTGTTGAGACGAAAAGCACAGATCGGCCATCATCGCCTTAAATAAAACCTTCCAACTCTACAAATATCCATGGCAGTGATCGAACTGGAGCATTGAACATTTTTAGTTTGTAAATCTAAAAGATTAATTACCCATAATTTCTCACAAAAGAATTGATTACAAGATAATATTCTCATACGATTATAAAAAGTAATGCAACGCCCTTAAATCCCTACATCAATTAATGTGAAACTGAAAAACTAAAAACGTATCAGTTGTACACTGTCAAATTACAATAAATAAATAAAATATCAAAACTTACCTTACCAACAAGTGTTTCATGAGCATTACGGAAATGGTCTAACCAGATGAAGTTAATAATTTCTGAAAAATAAAAAGAATAAACGTTACAAGGAACTGGCTCATACTTTCTCACAAACATATTTAAATTATTAACACGTCCACTGCTAAGGACGCACATGTGAGCTTGACACTGAACACTATGAGAAGCGGCCGACGCACAGTGCTTTGCACGCCAACCCCCGTGTTGGGAGTATTTTCAATACACAGTGCATTGCACGCCAACCCCCGTATTGGGAGTATTTTCAATACACAGTGCATTGCGGGCTTTGCACGTCAACCCCCGTGTTGGATGTATTTTCAATACACAACGCATTGCGTGCTTCTCACGCCAATTTTAGGCCTATGTGCTATGCCCATGTGCCTCCGCTTTAAAATATTAGTGATTATTACGTAGAAAGGTTCAAAAATAAAAAATAATGCAATTTCTACTCATTTAGGCTATAAATATAAAAAATAAAATAAAATATTTATTTATCTATAAATATATAAATAAAAAATAAATATTATTATTATTAGCTATTATTAGCGAAACAAGAATTTTTAGATAGATGAGGGGATTTTTTATTTTCATATGGTAGGGTTCATTAAGGGCTACAAATAAGCCAAATCTTATCAAAATCGCTATAGTAGTTTTTTTATAAAAAATAATAACTGATTTTTTGGGGAGGTTTTGCCAAAAAGAGGTTGTTTTTCAAAATGTTCAAAACCAATTTCCGTGCATCTATACAGGCCTAATTGACATGTTTGGTGCAAATTTGTTCGAAATCGATCGAATAGTTTTCTCTCTAGCTTTGTATAAGTACAGACAGACATTTTGTAAAAACCACTTTTTTGGACTCAGGGGGTCCCAAAACGGATATCTCCACAAAAATCTCAACATAGATTTTTTTGCGATCACTATAGGCTACTTTATTCCATAGTATAGTGAGAAAGTGAAAAGTGTCTTTACTTTGGTGAAAAGGAAACAGTCTTATTTGACTTAGTAAGTCATTATGAATGAAATTGTACGGGCTTATTACCCCGTCCATCTTCTCACAAGAATATATTTGGATGTAACTAAATATTTTTCTTAAGGAGTACTAAGTAAAAAAGTTTCAGTTTCGTGAAGAATAATTAACTGATAATAAATTTGCATAGTAAAGTTGGTTGCTATGGTGATGAATGTAAATGCATTCAAGAAACATGTGTTTGTTCAGTATATTACAGACCTAACCTAAAACTGTTTTGTTAAGCTTTTGATTCGAATCATTTGTTTGCCTCTTATGGGCTGAGATTAAACCCACGGATTTTCGCAATGTTTAAGATATAAAATCAAAATTTTCCAAAATCCTTTCTTAGCGAGCGTTTATAAGAATACACATTCAAATTTGCATTTGTGTCTTCATCACCTACAATTCTTATATATATATATATTATGTCTCTTTTGTGTGTTAATTCTATGTCAGTCAGTCAGGAAATAGCCGCTTATAAATATTGAAAATATAGGCTACTATGTTTTTTCGTTTAACTCATTGAGTTGGATATGGTTGATTAGTTATTTTAAATTACAAGAGTCGTTCAATACAAAGTTATAAAAAATGTGTTCTTCTGTTAATTTAAACGGTGGATCTAAAATCTGATTGTAAACATCCTAGTACCGCTGTTTATAATTTCATTTCCTAATATTTAATCAGTTTCCTATTCTGAATAAGATTCCGTTTTTGAAGTGATAACTTCTATTGGGCCGTTGGGCACTTTCGCTTGACTATGTTTGTGAAATCTCGCGTCACGCAAACTTTTTGCGTAGACACAAGTCAGAGAGTGAAGAGGGAATAAACGATACATCTATATATATATATAAGCGAAATACCACTCACTCACTCATTGACTCACTTATCACGATTTCGAAATTTTAAGGGGGTTTTGGGGGGATTAAAGTTATTAAAAAACGATTTCTTCAAAACTACCGAACGGACTGGAATAAAATTTGGTATGTAGATTCCTCTAGGACCATAGGTGCTTACTAAGAAAGGGTTTCAAAAAATTCGAAATTTTAGGGGGGGTTTGGGGGCATCAAAGTTATTAAATCACGATTTCTTCAAAACTACCGAACGGATTGGAATTAAATTTGGTATGTAGCTTCCTCTAGGGCCATAAGTGTTCACTAAAAGAGGGTTTTAAAAAATTGGAAATTTTAGGACGGTTTGGAGGGTAAAAATTACTAAATCACGATTTCTCCAAAATTACCGAACAGATTGGAATGAAATTTGGTATGTAGCTTCCTCTAGGGCCATAGGCGCTCGCTAAGAAAGGGTTTCAAAAAATTAGAAATTTTAATTCGGGTTTGGGGGATCAAAGTTATTAAATCACGATTTCTTCAAAACTACCGAACGGATTGGAATGAAATTTGGTATGTAGCTTACTTTAGGGCCATAGGTCCTCACTAAGAAAGGGCATGAAAAATTTCGAAATTTTAGGAGGGGTTTGGGGGGATCAAATTTACTAAAATCATAATTTTAGATCTTTTATTATTATGACAATAGTGCTTTTATTATTTAAGATCTATATACAGTGTGATTGAAAAGTCCCGGAACGGTGTAATATATTTTTTACCATTATAGATAAAGTAATGAGACTTGGTATATCAATAATAGCCATAAATGTCTACTCTTTTAAGGTATTATCACTTTTTTATCCCTTAAGGGGGACGGCCCACGAGGAGTCAGACAAAATTCTTAAATAGCAGCATAGGTCGAGTTAAGTATCAAATTAAAGGTCTTAGTTAGTAGAACACATTGCCGCAAACCGGACTTCGAAAGGTCCACTCTAACCAAAATGGCGGCCCTAAACGTGTTGAAATAAATTGACATAAAGTTGCTAATATCTCGAAAAGTTCTTTTTTAGAAAACATTTCGAGAGTAAAAAAATGTTTATTTCAAAGTGCTTGACCTAAAAAAAGTGCTCCCAAATCAATTTCGTAAATTTTATTTTTTTTTTAATTTTCTAAGATGAAGGAGTAAAAATAAAATTTACGAAATCGATTTCTAAGTAATTTTTTAGGTCAAGCACTTTGAAATAAACATTTTTTGTCCCTAGAAATTTTTTCTAAAAATTCTTCCTTTTCGAGATATTAGCAACTTTATGTCAATTTATTTCAACACGTTTAGGGCCGCCATTTTGGTTAGAGTGGACCTTTCGAAGTCCGGTTTGCGGCAATGTGTTCTACTAACTAAGACCTTTAATTTGATACCAAACTCGACCTATGCTGCTATTTAAGAATTTTGTCTGACTCCTCGTGGGCCGTCCCCCTTAAGGGATAAAAAAGTGATAATACCTTAAAAGAGTAGACATTTATGGCTATTATCGATATACCAAGTCTCATTACTTTATCTATAATGGTAAAAAATATATTACACCGTTCCGGGACTTTTCAATCACACTGTATATAAAAGCCAAATACCACTGACTGACTGAACACTTAAAAAGAATACAATTGCGTTAAAAAGACTGAAAATACCAACGCCGTACGGGTCAGATAGTAGTATATATAGACAAGTAAGCGCGTGGAGAGAGCATTGACGATACATAGTATATAATAATACGTTATTATAATATTAATATATTATAATAAGTATGCGAAAATAGTGACCATTATAATGTAAGCATTATTTATTTAGTGACTAATGATTTTGTGTGAGGTATTAGTGTATGCAATCTACATAGAATTCTAAGAATAATTCAATATGTAAGGTATAATTATAATTATTATTATATTTGTGCGTTTTAAGTTTTGTAAAGAAGATTGATTTTTGTCTAACTGAAGTAAGTTTAGACAAAATTTTACATTTTGTACATTTTGACAAAATAATATTTTACATTGTTTTATTTTACTGTAATTTTGACACTAAATTCACATATAAAATTTAGCTTCATATTACAACAATGGATCATACACGTTAATAGAGTATCTATTCCTCACAGAGTAGTTTTTTCTAGGCCAGATGGAAAATCCTTATTCTACACTTTGGCTTTAATCGTACATGGCACGATTCACTGGGGTTTGAGGTGAGGACCAGAGTTGTTAGTCATGTTTCAAACAATTAGCGCAGGTTCAAACCATATTCTTTAAAAGTAACAGGAGATATTTATTCAACAAAAAAAGAATATATCGCGGATATGAGCGAACCGGTAACTTTTTTAACCTCCTGTGAAATTCAAGCAGCATCCGAAATATTTTTTATGAACTTCAGGTGTACAGAGAAGGTTATTAGTGTGGAAGAAATACAGTCAGCTTCCCAGTCTCAGGTTTCAGACGATGGTTTCCAAATTTCTCAACTTCCGACCCTATCAGAACAGTGTATATCATCATCTGATGCAGTTCGATCGCAGAACAAATACCAAAAAACGAGGAAAAAAGACGAAAGGGTTTTTCTAATACAAATAGCGTAAAAGCACATAGGCAAGCGGTAAAAAAAAAACACTGTCTCAAAATACACACAGAATCAGCTAAAATACTTTAAGATGTAACATTTGCTGTAGGTAACCATATTATTGCAATAGCGAACATTGTCCTGTCAGCTAATAGTATATATAGACAAGTAAGCGCGTGGAGAGGGAATAGACGATACATAATATATTATAATACGTTATTATAATATTATAATTATTATTATTATAATTATCCCTTACATATTGAATTATCCTTAGAATTTCTATGTAGTGTACATACACTAATACCTCTCTGAAAATCATAGTCACTAAATAAATAGTGCTTACATTATAATGATCACTATTTTTCGCATACTTTTTATAATTATAATATTATTATATAACAATATTATAATTATAATAATATTACTGTATTATAATATTATAATTATTATGCAATTTCAAAATATGATATAATATTTTTTGACAATATATTTATTGACTTGTGTAATTTGTTGACCTTTATTCTCCTCTAATATTAATACTCATACAAATATAAATCGGTCTTAGAAGTTATCACTTCCAACGTGTGGTCGCACACCCAGTTTTTTATTATTTTTACTTTAAAACTTTTCACACTCACTTTAAGTGTTTCACGGGAAATGTCTTCCTCGGAAACGGTACGCTATATAATGTGAATGCCTGCAATGCATTATTATGTAAATGTGTTTTCCAAAGAGCAAATGATCTCTAATTTAATTCAAGTAAATGTTAAACGCGTACAAGATCCTACTTTGCGTGATTGACACGCACTGGGTCCGTTTTTCGTGTCACAATAGATAACAGAGCCCTTGTCAATGTATTTTACTTATCCTTTATCCCAACGCTTAGAGGTACGTATGCGTTATAGCTTCCGATATACATTAAATAGCCTACTCGTTTGTGTCCCCGACCCGCCTAAACGCTTCTGACAAGTCGGTCGAACAAAAATCACTCTGTCACCCCCGACAACCGACGCAATAATTGTGTCTCGTCTAATTTAACTAAAAGCGGAATAACTCTTAAACAATAATGTCAATCCGAAAGCAAAGCGAACAATACAAGATACCTTTTTAACGGTCACATTTGACACGTATGGCATTAGTTATAATTGAGGCTCATGAATAACTTTTGTTGTACAGAGGGTAGTACCCGGGGGGGGGGGGGGGGGGGTAACAAAGATAAGCGCTGTTTATCACAATGACGAGTTTTAATATGTTAATGTCAAAATGGAGGCAAACAGCTGTAAATAAACAAGATGGCGGACGTCAAAGCATTATCATATGCAAAGCTTTGCGGGCTGAATACATTTACCAGACAAAAGCCGCCAAACAACTGCTTCAGAACCGCTGATTTAATGTATTTTAGTAGGAGGGTTTTGTTTTGTGAGTATTCATATTCAATGATATGCAAACACGGGGCGGTTTAGAAAGCACTTTCTTTTGGAATTTTAATTATCGGAATTGTTTATCATAACTTAGTGTTCGTTAGAGGCGATGTTTTCGAATTATAATGTTACGCCTTATCTGATACAGTTTATGGAAATATAGCGTACTGTGAAAAACCAACAGAGACTGTTTTGATTGACATCTAGGATAGCTTCGACGGTTTTGTTATGTTAAATGATGCGGCATAGTTGGAATAACCATTTACATTGGTTTCGAACGTTTCAGTTTTTATCGAAGATCGTCTTTGAAATCACTAAAAATAATTCGACCACGCAGCTGAACCGCTGACGTGAGTTGAGCAAATTTCCAAAATTAAGTTTATAGGCCTATGTTTTAGGGTTTCGACCAACAATTTGGGGAATAGGTCTACTCACGAAGGCGTTAAACAACTGTCTGTGTGTACGCAATATATTAGTAGAATTTGTTTCCTCTAGTGGCCTCGCGAGTTTGGCTTCTAACTGGGTACTTTTATGGTATTTTACGTTTTGGTCAATTTTGGGTTAACTAAGCGAGCTATAAGGTCGCGTAAAAAAACAAAATGTGCAGAATAACATCCTACATTTATATTTTTAGAACAAACTTTAAAAAAAATTTCATTCTCCTAGTCTAAATCTCAAAAAATAGTTACTTCTAGTCAAAAAACGTACTTCCGGTTGTTGGATTTTTTTTTTGCTAACGAACTCGTCCGAGCGACATAGACTACCAACACGTGTACCAAATTTGGACCAAATCGGACTTAAAATGTGGCCGCTAGAGTGTGAATTATATTATGAATATAATTTATATTCATCTGTATTATAAAAGCGAAATACAACTCACTCTCACTCACTCGCTGAATCACTCAGCACGATTTCTCAAAAACTACCGAACGGATTGAAATGAAATTTGGTATGTAGCTTCCTCTAGGGCCATAGGTGTTTACTAAGAAAGGGTTTTAAAACATTGGAAATTTTAGGGGGGTTTGGGGGGTAAAAATTACTAATTTCTCCAAAATTACCGAACACATTGGAATGCAATTTGGTATGTAGCTTCCTCTAGGGCCATAGGTGCTCACTAAGAAAGGGTATGAAAAATTTCGAAATTTTAGGAGGGGTTTGGGAGGATCAAAGTTACTAAAATCATAATTTCAGATCTTTTATTATTACGACAATAGTGCTTTTATTATTTAGGATCTATATATATATAAAAGCCAAATTCCACTCACTGACTGAAAACTTAAAAAGAATACAATTACGTTAAAAAGACTGAAAATACCAACCACCACGGGCAACGCCGTACGGGTCAGCTAGTAAATTATATATATGAATTTTAATGACACCCCAAACGTGTTCTGGGGACCATGATCGGTGCTCATTTGCTACTCCCGACCTTTTGTCTCACCATAAGGGCCACTTTAGCTCATTTTTCCTATGGAAATTCGCTAATAAGTGTTAGAATATGTTTTGTAATTGTTAGCGAATTTCCACAGGAAAGATGAGCTATTACAGTGACCCGTATATGGTGAGATCTAAGATCGGGAGTAGTAAATGAGCACAGATCATGGTCCCCAGAACACCTTATGGGGTGTCATTAAAAACTATATGTATATATGTGTTCGCACTCTACCGGCCGCATTTTAAGTCCGATTTGGTCCACACGTCGGTTGTCTAAGCCCGGACAAGTTCGTTAGCCAAACAAACAATTCCAACAACCGGAAGCATGTTTTCTGAGAAGAAGTGACTATTTTTTTTAGATGTTTCGTACTAGAACGACACTTGTTTAGGGTTTTATCTACGAAAATAAATTTAGGAAGTTATTCTGCACATTTTGCTTTTACATGACCTTATAGCTCGCTTGGTTCGTCCAAAAATCGATCAAAACGTAAAATACCATAGAAGTAAAAGGTTCAAAGCCATGTAATGAATTCTACCGTGGGGTTGGCGTGCGAAGCACGCAATGCATTGTGTATTGAAGATATCACTAATACGAGGGTTGGCGTGCGAAGCACGCAATGCTTTGTGTGTTAAAGATACTCCCAATATTCGGAATGGCGTGCGAACCATTTTGCAGCTATTCAGCACCGTCGCGTCGTGAATAGACTAAGATAAAATAAAATTATCTGGCATACGTGGGGGTTCTACCGTGGCCGATCGGAAATCTTTCTATCCGAGGACGACGGCCGAGGTTGTACGTTGCGAGCGAAGCGAAGTAGTCCATAACATGAAGTCGCAAGGTCGAGGTGCAAACTAGCAAAGCGAGTTTTTCCGCTGCGAGTGGAGCGAAACAGCGCGTTAGTCTGGAGGCTTACGGGCAAACAAATTCTACTAATATATTTCCTACACCGAAGCAGCCTCCATGAGTAGATCAATTTCCCATATTGTTCGTTAAAACCCTAAAACGTGTAAATTTTATTTTGGAAATTTGCTAAACTTACGTCAGCGGTTCAGCTTGTGAGATGGAATTATTTCATACTGATTTTGTCTCCTTTGTTACTATCGCGTACTGGATTTTCTTCCATCAGATGTTTGTATTTTTTTTTTTTTTTTCATATCACCCGATGTGATAGGTATGTAAATAATAAGGTAGGCCTGATAAATACAAAAATTATGTGTTCATGAGAAATTTGTAAATTTTGAGAAAATAAATACAATAAAAGATTTTGAAAAAATTGCTTAGGCCTACATCTTAAAAATAAAATTATGGACAGTTTTACTAGTATATTACAAAAAAACTCTTTCTGAACTTGAGGCTATATTGTTTAGATTAATCTATATATATAAAAGCCAAATCCACTGTCGTACTGCCAAATCCATGATTTCTCAAAAACTGCAGAACGGATTGGAACGAAATTTGGTATGTAGCTTCCTCTAGGGCCATAGGTGCTCACTAAGAAAGATTTTAAAAATTTCGAAATTTTAGGGAGGTTTGGGGTGATCAAAGTTACTAAATCACGATTTCTATAAAACCACTGAACGGATTGGAATGAAATTTGATATGTATCTTCCTCTAGGGCCGTAGGTGCTGATAAGAAAGGGTTTCAAAAAAATTTTGAAATCTTAGGGGCTGTTTGTTGGTCATAGTTACTAAATCACTATTTCTCTAAAACTACTGAACGGATTGGAACGAAATTTGGTATGTAGCTTCCTCTAGGGCCATAGGTGCTCAATAAGAAATGTTTTTTTTAAATTTCGAAATTTTATGTTGTCAAAGTTACTAAATCACGATTTCTCCAGAACCACTGACCAGATTGGAATTAAATTTCGTATGTAGCTTCCTCTAGGGCCATAGGTTGTAACTAAGAATTTTTTTTTTAAATTCGAAATTTTAAGGGGGTTTGGGGGTTTAAAGTTTCTAAATCACGATTTCTCCAAAACCATTGAACGGATTGGAATGAAATTTGGTATGCAGCTTCCCCTAGGGCTATAGGTGCTCACTAAGAAAGGGTTTAAAAAAATTCGAAATCTTAGGGGGTTTTGGGGGGGCCAAAGTTACTAAAATAAACACCAAACGGTTTGGAATGAAATTTGGTATGTAGCTTCCTCTAGGGCCCTAGGTTCTCCCTAAGAAAAGTTTTTAAAAAATTCGAAATTTTAGGGGATTTGGGGGGTCAAAATTACTAAAAGTCCTCATAAGAAATACATAGTGTAAAATATTTATTGACAAATTTTTTTTGTTAATATACATTTAACTTTGATTTATCTATCCGTGCAAAACCGAATCGGGCAGCTAGTATTTAATACATAAGAATAGGTGTGCTGTTGCTGCGTAATTTGACTTTCTAGTTATAATTATAAATGTATGTGAATTCTACTTTATATTTGTTCTTTATAAATATTACATATTTTGATAAACGTATCGATCCAGATCAGCCAGATTTCTGATCTTTAAAATAAATCAAATTATTGATAGAATAAAACTTGATCACAGAATCTCACTAATTTTATTTTAAACTCAAACATGTTTCAACGACAAAGACTCCATCTTCCGTGATGAACGAGCTGCAATAATCAAACTATAACTGATTATTGTCGTTTAACGCGTTTGAGTTAATAAACGTATTAGTTGTGATTAGTTGTGAGATTTTTTGTTCAAGTTTGATCTATCAATATATCTTCTCGCAAGTAGAGCTCAATATTTACTTATATAAAAAATATGTTAGAATTTAGTCCAATAATAACATATTGGACAAATATGTTTGAGTGACTGAAGACCAAATCAATGGGAACTTAAAATAATTCGACCACGTGACCGCTGAATAATAATTTGCTGAACCGCTGACGTGAGTTGAGCAAATTTCCAAAATTAAGTTTATACGCCTATTTTTTAGGGTTTCAACCAACAATTTGGGAAATAGGTCTATTCTCGACGGTCTATTCGTCCGAGCGACGTAGACAACCAACATAAATAAATGTACCAAATTTGAACCAAATCGGACTTAAAATGCGGCCGCTAGAGTGCGAACACATATACACATATATGATTTTTATGACACCCCAAAACATGTTCTGGGGACCATGATCGGTGCTCATTTTCTGCTCCTGACCTTGGGTCTTAGCATAAGGGCCACTGCAATAGCTCATCTTTCCTATGGAAATATTTTTTGAGATTTTTCCTACGTGAATGAATTTGTTAATGAGTTTTTTCTATGGTATTTTACACATTTTGTTTTTTTACGCGACCTTATAGCTCGCTTGGTTTCCCCAAAATCGATCAAAACGTAAAATACCATACAAGTACCCGGTTCAAAGCCATGTGGTGGATTCTACCGTGGGATTGGCGTGCGAAGCACGCAATGCATTTTGTATTGAAGGCACTCCCAATACGGGTGTTGGCGTGCGAAGCACGCAATGCTTTGTGTATTGAAGATACTCCCAATATGCGGAATGGCGTGCGAACCATTTTGCAGCTATTCAGCACCGCCGTGAATAGACCTATTTCCCAAATTGATGGTTGAAACCCTAAAACATAGGCGAATAAACTTAATTTTGGAAATTTGGTCAACTCACGTCAGCGGTTCAGCGCGTGGTCGAATTATTATTTCTAACTAAAAAAAATTGTCGGGCATTTGAATCTGTGTTATTGTCACGTGTCACGTTGGACGATTACTCCAAAAGATATTGGACGACCCTCTTCATCCGTATTGGAAAGACTTTATAGTCGGGCTGCGTACAGTCTTCTCTGTTAATTTACAGATTTTAGCGTGAAACATTTGATCATGTCAGATGGCTTTCTGTGTATGTTTTTTTTTCCTGTGGCATAACAAGTAAACAGTGTTAGTTAAAAGACGGTATATGGCGTCTAAGTCGGTAAAAGAAAGTAGTATGGCGGAAGTAAAGCAAACAGTTTTTGGCTCGTATCCCAGCAGACAAGATACATAGTCTTTGGATTTTCTATTTTTTCAAATTTGAAAGTAAGCTAACAATATACGTATAGCGTAGATCATAAAACAGTTATTTTTAAAACTGAGTAGAGTACGGTGTGGCTTATGACGCACTAAAAAGTGTTAATTCACAAACGACAAAGCAAATGCAGTGAAATAATAAAATTATCACCACTTGTCATATAATTGTGACCTTTTCTCACAATTTTATAATTTAAAATTGATCTTTATCTAACATTAATTAGCTTATCTATAGATATAGTAAAGTTGTAGTGTCTGTCCGTGATTTCGAAATTTATATATATAAAAGCAAAATACCACTCACTCACTCATCACGATTTTTCAAAAACTACCGAACGGATTGAAATGAAATTTGGTATGTTGCTTCAGGGCCATAGGTGCTCACTAAGAAAGGGATTGAAAAAATTCGAAATTTTAGGGGGGGGTTTGGGGGTTCAAAGTTATTAAATCACGATTTCTTCAAAACTACCGAACGGATTGGAATGAAATTTGGTATGTAGCATCCTCTAGGGCCATAAGTGTTCACTAAAAAAAGGTTTTACAAATTGGAAATTTTAGGGGGGTTTGGGAGATAAAAATTACTAAATCACGATTTCTCCAAAATTACCGAACAGATTGGAATGAAATTTGGTATGTAGTTTCCTCTAGGGCCATAGCCGCTCGCTAAGAAAGGGTTTCAAAAAATTCGAAATTTTCGGGGGGGTTTGGAGGGATCAAAGTTATTAAATCACGATTTCTTCAAAACTACCGAACGGATTGGAATGAAATTTGGTATGTAGCTTGCTCTATGGCCATAGGTGCTCACTAAGAAAGGGTATGAAAAATTTCGAAATTTTAGGAGGGGTTTGGGGGGATCAAAGTTACTAAAATCATAATTTCAGATCTTTTATTATTATGACAATAGTGCTTTTATTATTTAAGATTTACATATATAAAAGCCAAATACCACTCACTGACTGAACACTTAAAAAGAATACAATTACGTTAAAAAGACTGAAAATACCAACCACCACGGGCAACGCCGTACGGGTCAGATAGTATATACTATTTTCTAAGTTCATATGGTCATTCACTCTTTACCAAAACCTAACCGTGCATTTTTTTCAACATTTTTGTTTGTCCGATTGTCCGAGCTAGTCTTCGGAATGGCTGAACCAATTTTGACGAAACTTTAATTTGCCTAGGAGATCAATCTAGGCGACTTTTTATCCCGGAAATATTTAGGATTCTTATTTAAAAATTGAAAAAAATAATAAAAATTATGTAAAGAACTAGGGGTTTTGCTGACTGACTTAAAACGCAACCATCTATATAAATAATAATGTAAATGTTCGCTTGTTCAAAATCTCAAATCTCCGAAAGTTCTTCACCGATTGCTTTGAAATTTTGACACAACATGACAGTCGACTACAAGCATGTTTTTATATACTTTTTTGAAAAACAATGCCATTGTTAGAAGTAAAAACACAAACTATACTAAATATTTTACGGCAAAGGGTCCTCCATACTAAATAATAAATATGGTTGATACAGTAATCATCTGTTTGCTCTAATATTTCCATTAACAGATAATTTCAGTAAAATAAACAATTATTTGTATTTCTAACATTTAGGCTAGCTTTTGTTGAAGTGTAGCCTTGTAGGTTTTTCAAAATTTTATTAAAACTGCTGTTATAAAATATACGAAATAATTTGATTTGGGCATTTAACATTATTTACCATCTTAGATTTGAGGTTATTATTAATCCTACGCCTTTATTATAAAGAAAACATAACATAATTATGTGTGTAGAATGGTTCCAACGGGGATGGCGTGTGGAGCACGAAGAGTTATGCCCTAGTTTTAAATAAAACAACTGATTTGGATCAAAATCTTAACACTTTGACAAGATCGTCTGTGTTTTAATTTACTGTATACGCTGGTTTAACCGTGTAAATATATATAAAAACAGTATGCCATGATGTAAAATGTACTCATAGTTGTTAAATACCCCCTCAAAACTTGATTTGTAATTTTTATGTTCGTTCGGGAGTTATTGAGTAACAGACTGGCGGAAAACGGGATTTTTAGCGCGTATTGGTGCATAGCTAATATTTTACGTAGGCCTAAAATGGATAAATAGATCGATTTGGGCGAAACTCACTGCGCGTTTTTGGGCCTTGGAACTCGGATCCAAAATAGCTTTTTTTACAATTGCGTGTAATGGTAAGGCCCAGCTAGTATGAAAATATACTACTAAAACTTTGTTTTGCCTGTATTAATTTTGCATTGTTTAGTCTATTCAAACCAATACACGTTATTTCGGAAATGTAAATCAACTCCCGACTGTGAAGCGATTGCGTCGTAGTTGGATAGGTTCTTACATTGTTACAGTCTTTCCCCCCGGCCCTGATACCCGCCTTCCCGGGACCCCCCCCCCCCCCCCCCCTCCGTACTCGCTCGCCAGGCCTGCCGGTGGCAAACAATGACTCGCCTAGTGGAGGGAGAGATGAGTTCTGAGAAATCAGGTATCACGGCCGAGCGGAAAGACTATAGTTAATTTAACTAACAAAACTTGTTAGCGAATTTCCATAGGAAAAATGAGCTATTGCAGTGGCCCTTATGGTAAGACCCAAGGTCGGGAGTAGCAAATGAGCACCGATCATCGTCCCCACAACACGTTTTGGGGTGTCATTAAAAATCATATATATGTATATATGTGTTCGCACTCTAGCAGCCGCATTTTAAGTCCGATTTGGTTCAAATTTAGTACACAAGTTGGTTGTCTACGTCGCTCGGACGAGTTCGCTAGCCAAAAAAATCCAACAACCGGAAGCACGTTTTTTGACCGGAAGTAATTTTTTTTAAATTTTTCCTTCAAGAATGGATATTTTTTAGAGTTTTTTCTCCAAATATAAATGTAAGATGATATTCTGCACATTTTGTTTTTTTACGCGACCTGATAGCTCGCTTGGTTCCCCCAAAATCGATCAAAACGTAAAATACCATAAAAGTACCCGGTTCAAAGCCATGTGGTGGATTTTACCGTGGGGTTGGCGTGCGAAGAATGCAATGCATTGTATATTGTAGACATTCCCAATAAGGGGTTGGCGTGCGAAGCACGCAATGCTTTTTGTGTTGAAGATACTTCCAATATTCGGAATGGCGTGCGAAGCACGTAATGCATTGTGTATTGAAGATACTCCCAATATGGGGTTTGGCGTGCGAAGCACGCAATGCTTTGTTTATTGAAGACACTCCCAATACGGGGTTTGGCGTGCGAACCCTTTTGCAGCTATTCAGCACCGTCGTGAATAGACCTATTTCCCAAATTCTTTGTTGAAACCCTAAAACATAGACCTATAAACTTAATTTTGGAAATTTGCTCAACTCACGTGAGCGGTTCAGCTGCGTGGTCGAATTATTTTTAATACTCAATGTCAAATGTCCGAGTAATCAAAACACGAACTAAGTTCAACATCCATCATTGCCAAATACCTTTGAACAGAGAATCAAACTTTGTAGGGGAAAAAAGTCATACAAACTGTATCATCCACTCGTTTATAATTTCAACTATTAATTAAAATTAACTTGGAAAACTATGAAATCACTGTCTATGTATTTTATACGAGGGGTTCCATAAGTAAACAGCCAAACTTCGTGGAATGGTTCTATGGGTCAAAATAAGAAAACAAAGTTTATATAAACATAGGCCAGAAATGCTTCGTTTTCCAGATATCCGCAATTTTCTTTCTTTTACAAAATAATTCATATCTAGAGAACGGTTTAACCGTTTTAGTTTAAACTTGGCACGAAGTTTAACCTAACAATGAAAAACAAACGATTATATCCAATCATGCGTTTCTGAATCGCGGCTGTTTGACAATTTCAAACCTAAATTACTCGGAAACTGGACATTTTATCAAAAACTGTCAAGACACCTTTTTTGCAGCCCTTTTGATTCGCTATCGAAAGGTGTAACTGTCATAACAATCGGTTGAAGGATAATAGTTACGTTATATGTAATAATTGGTTTGTTCTATACCAACACAGTAAACACAACAATATTGTGGTTACGTATGCTGTTACTATCTTTAAGTTTTTACTAGTATCCTTCATCTGATTGTTTTGAAAATGACACCATCCGATATGGAATCGAAAGGGCTACAAAAAAGGTATCTTGACATTTGTTTGATTAAATGTACGGTCTTTGAGTAATTTAGGTTTCAAATCGTCAAACAGCCGCCATTTCGAAACGCATGATTGAATATAATCGTTTATTTTTCTTAAAATATATTTCCAAATTATTTGTCAAATTAGGGGGTGGTTTTACCCCCTACGGCGAACCCTTGTGAAGCATTTCTTGGTCGATTTCTATTGGCCTACTAAATTTCTAACTTTTAATCGTAATTCGTGCATTCCTTAGCATTATTTGTAGGTGTCATAAAAGTTGTGAAAAACTCCTAACAAGGGTGCTTTTTCTTGCAATTTTAGGGGTCTGAATTTTAGAGCAGCAGGGCCCCAATTTTCGGAATCAGCGACCCAAAAAAACATGAAGTGCAAGTGGTCTGGTCCGGGAGGCATTTCCTGAGGTCATACCTCTAGTTTTAAATGGACTCCTAACGTAGACTTTTAATTTGATGTACAAGCTCAACCTATGCTCCTATTTAGGATTTTCGTCCCACTCCCTGCGGGCCGTCCCCGTAAGGCGATACGAAAATTATAGTTGCTTCAAAAATTAGTATTATTAGTAAAGAAACGATGTTCCAAGTTTTTTTGCGTAATCTGCAATGGTTACACAAATATAAAACCGATCACATACTTTTGAGACATTCTGTATTTAAAAATGTGTGTTCCTTTATAATCTACTAGCTAGCCGATCCGGCTTTGCACGGATAGACAAATAATTAAAGTATAACGTATATTAACAAAACATATACTATATCAATAAATATAAATTACACTATGTATTTCTTATGATGGGGAGTTTTAGTAACTTTCACCCCTCCCCCTCAAACTTCCCCTAAAATTTTTTTTTAAGCCCTTTCTTAGAGTGCACCTATGTCCCTAGAGGAAGCTACATACCAAATTTCATTCCAATCCGTTCGGTAGTTTTGAAGAAATCGTGATTTAATAACTTTGATCCCCCCCAAACCCCCCTAAAATTTCGAATTTTTTGAAACCCTTTCTTAGCGAGCGCCTATGGCCCTAGAGGAAGCTACATACCAAATTTCATTCCAATCTGTTTGGTAATTTTGGAGAAAACGTGATTTAGTAATTTTTATCTCCCAAACCCCCCTAAAATTTAAAATTTTTTAAAACCCTTTTTTAGTGAACACTTATGGCCCTAGAGGAAGCTCCATACCAAATTTCATTCCAATCCGTTCGGTAGTTTTGAATAAATTGTTTTTTTATAATTTTTATCCCCCCCCCCCAAACCCCCTAAAATTTCGAATTTTTTCAAACAATTTGTTAGTGAGCACCTATGGAACTAGAAGAAGCTACATACCAAATTTCATTTCAATCCGTTCGGAAGTTTTTGAGGAATCGTGATGAGTGAGTGAGTGGTATTTCGCTTTTATATATATATATATATATATATATATATAGATTGACTGAAAAAAGTCGTCCGATTTCACTAAAAATTTCATATTGTCTCCATATTATTGCCAGAGGAGTGTTTAGACATGACAATTACTACAATATAACGGATTTAAATGGAGTTGCCCTATACAATAAATTAATATAAATTGCACTTCCTACAAGCTATACAACTCAAACTGTGCAATAGTATTCTAATAGTATTCACTATTTTTTAAATAAGTGATTTAAAAAACCATTTACAATTCGATCACTTAAGGGTGCAATGTACCCAAAAATATATATTTTGTTTTATATAGTTGTCCCTCAACAATATTTGTATTAATTAAAGTGTACCCTAGAACAAGTCTTAAAAGAAAATGTGGTAGTGACCCCCCCCCCCCCCCCCAACCTCACCTTTTGGGGGAGGGGGGTGTCAAAAAACCGATATTCTTGTTTTACAGCAGAACTCCTTTTGTATTACACCCATTCAAATATTTTTTAAACATTGTTTTGAAGCTAATAAATAGCCTTACAAACTGTAGCATGGCTTTTGATGTGCTATTAAAAATAGACAAGGGACATTTTATTTTTATGTTTTGACAAAATTATGATTTTTCTATAAGTGCAAAAAATTGTATTAGGAGTATGGTTAAAAATATTTTAACTCCCATGCTACAGTTTGTGCACAATATATTGTAGGTCATATGTTCAAAATTTGAGCTCTCTAGCAAAAACGTGATGGAAAACACGGAAAAACTACCTTACGGGAAATCGCAAAAAAAACTTCAGATGTTTATTTATAATGAAAAGTAAGACTATTTACATCACCTGTTTTGTCCTTGGTGTTTTGAAATTTTTCACATCTTTTAAAAGTTAAAAGAGGCCAGTCCCATAAGTAACACCTTCTTTTTTTTAATTTCTTTTCTTCCTTTTATAACTTTTTCATTTTGATTTCCATTTGACTGAGTAGTAGGGTTGTGGACTAGCAACTATGTTTACATTTTTCCAACTTTTCGCTGCTGCCATGCAACTTTGTTTTTCTTACCAACCTTGTTTCTTAAATACTGTTTTTTGAGTTGATCGCTTCATGACTAAATCAAAATTACTAAACTAAATCACTAAACTGAACCACCAAACACACCATGGACATGGAATTAGTCAAAAAGTAAGGTTATGAGTACAACAACTAACAGCTGATCAGTGACAACTGGTGGCCAATTGTTTGATTAGACATATAAAAATTAATAAAGCTGGAAAATGGTTCTAAAACATTGACAACAACCTATTAAACTAAATACAGCAATAAAGCACTAAGGGTAATGAATGGTTATACGATACATTATGAATATGAAGCGTTTTGCTTCCAATAGGCTCCTGGAGAAGAAAAATCAGCTCTGTGCGCTTAAGAATTGTAATCTAAAAAAACATTTTTGACATTGATAATGCAAAATCTATGCTTGATACTTGTTTCCAAATAGTTTGGTAGCAAAAAAAATATAGTAACTTTTTTTTCAAAAATTCGATTGTTTGGGCACATTGCAATTAAATCAAAGGGATCAAATGAGATAACTACCCTTAAAATTAAATAATCATGTATGCATTTATGTTTTCTATATTCTCAAAACCTACTCAACTAATTTCACTAAAAACTTTACAATACCCACAGTATTATTACCAGGATCGTTTAGAGAATATGGTCACTACAATCAAAGAGAATAAAATGGGGTACTTCTATACAATATAAATAAATTTCACTCCATACATTCTATAAAGGTAAATCTGTGTTATATTATTCTTAAGTGATATTAAAAACCATTTTTAATTCGATTACTTATGGGACAACTACCTTTAAAATTAAATAATAATTAAAATGGGATAGCTAACCATATAAAATAAATGGGTAGCTGCTATTTATTACTGTTTGAAGCTGATCAGTATTAATCAGCTGTGTGCAATTGCTCGTTGTCATTTCCATTAACAGCTGATTTCATTTTGAAAAACATTCTAGATCAGGTTTTTGATTGGATTAGGCTAGGTCTTGAAGTTTCTTTTAAAACATGTATTACAGTTACTAGGGGCTCTGCCCCTGGACGCTTCGCGTCCCAACCCCGCCTCGGCCTACGGCCACAGATGGCTGCTTCGCTTCGCTCACAATTGGAAAACAATTGGAAATTTGGGAAGCCAATTTTGCTGTGCAAGTGAAATATTAACCCACACAGCATTGAGTCTGTACCTTTACACCGTCAGTAAATACACAAAGACCTATAACACTCCTAGAGGCCGCACCAAGTAGTGACCCAGCAGCTCATGCTTGAAATCTTGTAAAAAATAAAATAAGTATATGTAAATTCAAACGGCACATAACATTTAAGACGTATTTTAGTGCAAATCTCTTTAAAGAAAAATACCTGACTACAATTAATAATACACATATTTTCCTTTACCTGGGAGCTGGAAGGGCCGCGGCCCCCCTCTGCCCATAAGTATGTGCATCCATGAATTCCACTAACCTACCATAAAACTCTAAAAATTTAGAAACCCGCATGTTGTACATATATTGAGCCTGATTTGTGCAAACATATTTTCCAGACTCTGATTGGGATGGAAAACACAGAAGCAAAAAGAGAAAAACTCTTCTCTGATATTTTAATACTCAGCAATCGATTTTTGTCATAATAACTACTTTTCTAACTTTTTATGTGTGTAGGAGTATCATAACTTCTAATATTAGGCGTTCCATCTTAGATCATAAAATACTGTACCCATATTTTCGGAGTGCTCAGATCTAGTGATTTCGAATGTAGAAAAATGAAATAATGAACTCTGGTCTTCATAATGTGTGAATAATAACAACCAAAATAATAATTTTCTTGCAAGGAAGGTGTTCAACCCATTAAGACTCGATTCGTCCAATTAAGCTTAGATACTTTTTTAAAAGGTTCGAATAAAAGAACTGATATAAAATTAACTGGATTCTGCTAGAACGTATTATTAAAATGGTATTTAATTTTGTCACTCGAATAAACAAAATAGCTGATTCGAAATGATGTTAAAAAAAGTTAAAAGTTATAAAACCTATTAATTTTTTAACGTTCTTATTCAAGTGATAAAACGGGGGTTGCAAGTTTTCAATTAGTTAAATGGTTTGCCAAACTTAAGTAATTGTAGAATATATTGAATTGTAAGCTTAAATTATAACTGTACACACACACACCCACACACAATAATACTTGTACATTAATTATAAATATGATTTTATAAGAGAAACAAAAATACACCATCCCAAGTAAAGGTAGTCTATCGTTGTCGTTTGGTTGAATTTGCGTTTATTACATAATAATACAACAAAACAATTTTTCATACATTTTTCCTCAAGGAACGTACAATAATAACATTAACTAATATATTTTTCTTTTTCACGCTAATACACACACTATCTCTCTTTATATTTACATCTTTATTAGCGAATTTAAACAAATAGGAAAGTTAAGCTATTGCAGTGACATTTATGGTGGACCTTAAGGGAATACGCCTCAACCGGAACATTTTTTTCTTATTTTTTAAATTGAAACCATAAATAATATTTTTTTACTTTATTATAATAAAAGAAAAGGTAAAATTAAAAAAAGTTTTCCTTTCCTTAGTGTTGATAAATTTTACTTATTTCATCTCTTTTAAAGTTTTTTTTATGTATTTAAAACAAATTTGAATAACTTTTTTGTTTTTTAACCATTTTGCTTTTAAAGGCTCATTCTACATACATTAATACAGTTTTTCAACTATGGAAAATATTAGAGCTAGTATGTAACTAAAGTTATATGGATTCAAATCTTTAGAAAGTTAAAATTTTCTTTAAAAACTTTTATAAAATGAATAATATAGTTTTTAAAATGATTCCCACAGTTGAAAAGCTGGCAAATCTTATAAAGATAAAGTGGTAAAAATTTCAAAGCTCTATCTTATATGGGTCAAAAGTTATTCGAAATCTTGTGTTCGAAAACGGGGAAAAAATGATAAGCGGCAAATGGCGTTTAAAGTTTTACTATGAATCAAATATCAAAAATACAATGTTCGGTCTGAAAGTCCACTGCACCATATGTTTTTACTTCTTGGACAATCTTCATCTCCTCTTCTTTCAACTGGCTTTCAACAGCTATAGGCCTAAGTATGATGTAGCATCTACCTAATATAAAATTATCCAAAGGGTCTAAACAATGTTCGACACAAATTAGCCTCTACACATAGTTTACCTTCGCAACTAAACACTCACTTGTTCAAAATGTTACTAATTAATATGAATTGTAAACATAAAAATTAAACTCACTTCAAATGAACACAATAGTAAACATAACCTAAAATCAAAACAACAGCTGGTGTAGTGCTAGATCATAAAAGTATCACATATAATGTACTGAGGTACTATAACAAAACCAAGTTATACTATATAAATGCTTATTTCCTGAAATATATAAATTATAAACCTTAGATAACGTATCGCTAGTTAGTTTGTAGCTTGGAAAATAAACCAATAAAACATGCTGCAAGGAACGCCCATTATGAAAGAGGTTGAGTAAAAAAATAAAATTTCGCGAGTTGCGCCAGCGTACTAAACCAACCAAAAAAATAGGAAATAATTTTCAAAACGGTTTGAAATTTCACTCAAACATTTCTAAGAACATGTACATTAATTTAAAATACAATTTAATAAAAATTGACCAAAATTTACCATTGGAGGAGGCGTATGCCCTTAAGTAAAAAATTATCACCAATCATGGTCCCTAGAACAAGTTTTGTGGTGTCATTAAAAATATTATATATATGTGTTTGCACTGTAATGGCTGTATTTTAAGTCCGATTTGATCCAAACTTGGTACAAACGTTGGTTGTCTAAAACGCTCAGACGAGTTCGTTAGCCAAAACCTCCAACAATCGGAAGCACGTTTTTTTGACAGGACGTTAATATTTTAAACTTGTTTACTGTTTTACCTAAATAACTAAATGCAGGATATTGTTCTGCACATTTTGGTTGTTTGCACGATCTTAGAGCTCGCTTGGTTCCCCCAAAATTGATCAAAACGTAAAATACCATAAAGTGCCCGGTTAAAATCCAATGGGGAATTTTAACAGATCTTCCGATCGGAGGACGATGGCCAAGTTTGTTCTCTGCGAGCGAAGCGAAGCACTCCATGAACCAAGGGCGCAAGGACGAGGTGCCGACTCGCAAAGCGAATTTTTCCGTTGCGAGTGAAAGCAGCGAAGATGGAGACTTCGGTGCAAACAAATTCTGCTAAAATATTTCGTACACGCAGGCAGCTATGCAGCTCCTTTGTTACTGGACCAATTTCCCAAATGGTTGGTTGAAACCCTAAACATATAAATTTAATTATGGAAATTCGCTAAACTTACGTCAGTGGTTCAGCTGCGTGATCGAATTATATACTGTCTCTTCTCTTGAATACTGTTAATATAGTTATAGTTGTAATTATTTAAAATTTCATACCATTTTCATTTACTAATTAAAGGTTTGTGTGTGTAAATCGTATATCGTTAAAACAAATTAGAAAAATGTTTCTCTCTTCCTAAACTGTCGTGTCCAGTCCTCAACCCTGTTAACACGTTCACTGCTTCCCAAATTTCGTATTTCCTACGCTAGGAGCTGACCTTCTTTTTATATATTTACTAGCTGACCCGTACGGCGTTGCCCGTGGTGGTTGGTATTTTCAGTCTTTTTAACGTAATTGAATTATTTTTAAGTGTTCAGTCAATGAGTGGTATTTGGCTTTTATATATATAGATCTTAAATAATAAAAGCACTACTGTCATAATAATAAAAGATCTGAAATTATGATTTTAGTAGATTTGATCCCCCCAAACCCCTCCTAAAATTTCGAAATTTTTCATACCCATTCTTAGTGAGCACCTATGGCCCTAGAGGAAGCTACATACCAAATTTCATTCCAATCCGTTCGGTAATTTTGAAGAAATCGTGATTTAATAACTTTGTTCCCCCCAAACCCTCCTAAAATTTCGAATTTTTTTAAACCCTTTCTTAGCGAGCGCCTATGGCCCTAGAGGAAGCTACATACCAAATTTCATTCCAATCTATTCGGTAATTTTGGAGAAATCGTGGTTTAGTAATTTTTACCCCCCAAACCCCCCTAAAATTTCCAATTTTTTAAAACCCTTTTTTAGTGAACACTTATGGCCCTATAGGAAGCAACATACCAAATTTCATTCCAATCCGTTCGGTAGTTTTTGAGAAATCGTGATAAGTGGGTCAGTGAGTGAGTGGTATTTCGCTTTTATATATATATATAGATAGTCTAAATGAGTAGAAATTACTTGTTTTTTTTTATTTTTGAACCTTTCTACGTAATAATCACTAATATTTTAAAGCGGACGCACATGTGCGTCCATAGCATTTAGGATTAAAATTGGCGTACGAAGCACGCAATGCTCTTTGTATTGAAAATCCTCCCAACTCGAGAGTTGGCGTGCGAAGCACGCAATGCATTGTGTATTGAAAATACTCTCAATATGGGGGTTTGCGTGCAATGTACTGTGCGAGGGCCGCTTCTCATAGTGTTCAGTGTCAAACTCACATGTGCGTCCTTAGCAGTTTAGCCTACGTGTTAACAGCCCAGGGGTACAAGCGACAACTTTTATCAAATATTGGCTGATAGCAAAGAATAAGAGTATTAAATCAAATTAGCAAACCCTTCCTTAGTAAGCGCACCTATGGCCCTAGAGGAAGCTACATACCAAATTTCATTCCAATCCGTTCGGTAGTTTTATATATATAGATAGTCTAAATGAGTAGAAATTACTTGATTTTTTATTTTTCAACCTTTCTACGTAATAATCACTAATATTTTAAAGCGGACCCTCATGTGCGTCCATAGCATTTAGGATTAACATTGGCGTACGAAGCACACAACGCTTTGTATTGAAAATTCTCCCAATACGGGGTTTGGCGTGCGAAGCACGCAATACATTGTGTATTGAAAATACTCCCAA
>JAGFPH010003177.1:73847-84448 GCA_018207615.1 Philaenus spumarius | reverse complement strand
CGACCTTATAGCTCGCTTGGTTCCCCCAAAATCGGTCAGAACGTAAAATACCATAAAAGTACCCGATTCAAATCCACGTGGGGGATTTTACCATGGGGGCATCTTCTGATACGAGGGGCCGAGTTTGTACGCTGCGAGCTTACCGAAGCTCATAACCCGAGGCCGCAAGGTCAGAGCGAGTTTTTCCGCTGCGAGTGGAACGAAGGAGCGCGTGAATCGAAGCGGGAGGCTTAGGTGTAAACAAATTCTAGTAATATGTTTCGTACACGAAGGCAGCTATTCAGCACCGTCGTGAGTACACCAAAATCCCAAATTTAAACCCTAAAACATAGGCCTATAAACTTAATAGTTGAAGTTTGCTCAACTCACGTCAGCGATTCAGCTGCGTGCCCAAATTATTATATTAGACGTTTTCCAGGCAATGATAACCACGTCGGAAAAAACTCCCTATCAGGCACGAAGTGAAAACGTCAGATGACAAAATAATATTAATATTGCATTCTCACTATACTATAGTATAGAGAAAGTATAGTTAGCCTATCGCAAAAAATCAATGTTGAGATTTTTGTGGAAATATCCGTTTTGGAATCCCCTGAGCAGGGCTATAGAATACTAGGACTGGTCCACTCCTTTGATGTCGACACTTGCCGACTGTCCCAACCTTCCTCTCGCCCCCCCTCCCTCCTATGTGACGTCACTGAGGTGCCATGACGCAACGCGCAAGCACGGTTCGCCTTAGTTCTCACGTGTTATTTGATATAACGTTGCAGACGAAATTACTGAAACTATTACTTTCGTAATATATTATGTTGTTGAGTTGCAGTCAAGTTACTAGCAGACCGTTTTAGCAATGTATTAATTTATTTAAAGTCACTTTGCAGACGAGATTAATTTATGAAATGTTACCAAGATTATTAATTAATATTGTTTGCAGCATTACTTGAATATTCCAAGAAACACCTTTACTAACAAAATACATTAAAACAAACATTTTCAGAATGGTGAGATCCAAATAAATAAATATATAATATATAAATAATAATAAGATTTAAACTTAGAGTACCGATAATTATTGATAACTCGAAATTTAAAAACAACAAATTTTAAGTACTCAGCTTCAAAGTAAAATAAACATTAAACAATATTATTTATTTAATGTAAGAGTTGCAAGCGAGATTACTTTATGTTAAAAAGTTACCAATGTCCTCAAGTAATTTCTTCTGCAGCTTTAAGTTAAAAAATTTTTAAAAAACCTTTTCTAGCAAAATGCTTTCAAAATTGTCAGAATAATTAGATATAAATAAATATAAAAATAATTAGAATCAAATTTAAACCTAGAGTAATAAAATTATTGATGACAAAAATAAAAAATAATCATAATTATTTTAACTTTAACTTGTAGACTAAATTAAATTGCACAGTGTCAATTAAATTAAAATAGTTCAATTATTGTTTAAATTCAACTATTAAATTAACTATTTCCTAAGGCATAGGGAAGGGAAATTTCTATAAAGCAGTTTTATTTTTAAAAAATATTTTATGTCAGCAGTAATTATTATGTCAACGTGCATATCGGCATATAAGCTACTCTTTATGTGTAAGTATTTATAAGTTTTATGTGTTTTATAAGTATTACACATGTTTTATTAAACTGCAGTATGACATTCGAGTTGTAGTGGTTTATTGTAATAAATACAATTATTTTCAATAACGTGACACATTATTTTGTTCAATTTCGTATTTAGTTTTCAGAAATGTTTCGGAGAATCAAATTAAAAGTATGCTGACATTAGTACTCTAAAACGGTTTTTTACCTACAAATTAGTTAGTTTTCTTGTAACCCTGTCTTCTTCTTACATCTTTGTTTACTGTCCACTTATTGCTTTGTATAGTGTCAATACTAAAACTAAATAAAGAAGAGGGCATCATAAAAGTTGTACAGCATTGATAAGAAATTGAAATTATTGTAGCAGAGAAGACTTACGAGAAGCGGTGGGAATGGAGCATGCATTACCGCCGTGACGTCATCACAGTGGCAGTCACGGGAACGTTCTCCGTGGCGGACTGGTCCAGCCCTGCCCCATGAGTCCGAAAAAGTGGTTTTCACAAAATGTCTGTCTGTATGTATGTCCCTATGTCTGTATGTTTACAAAGCTAGAGAGAAAACTATTCAACTATTTGTTATAAATTTGCGCCAAACATGTAAATTAGGCCTGTATAGATACACGAAAAGAGATTTTTAAATTTTTTTAAAAAACAACCCCCTTTTTGGCCAAAAACCAACCAAAAAATCTGTTTAACGATTTTGATAAAATTTGGCTTATTTATAAACCGCATCTTTAAAAAAAAATCTCGTTTAGCTAATAATAATAACAATAACTGATTTGTGGGTGTTTTTTGCCCAAAATAGGTTTTTTTTAAATTTCGTACACCTATACAGGCCTAATTGACATGTTTGGTGCAAATTTGTTCGATATCGATCGAATATGTGTCTCTTTAGCTAATAACAATAATATTTATTAGTTACCCTCCTATTGTAATGTACGATAGTACATTACATTTCCCCTCTCCTACAATACAATTATGAAGTCACAGTTGGGGTTACACACGGCGGTTGGCGTGCGAAGCACGCAATGGATTGTGTATTGAAAATACTCCAAATAAGGGCGTTGGCGTGCAACGTGCAATACACTGTGCCTAGGCCGCTTCTCATAGTGTTCACTGTCAAGCTCACACGTGAGTCCTTAGCAGTGAACGTGTTAATAATTGAAATATGTTTGTGAGAAAGTATGTGTAATTTTCTGTTAAAGTTTATTTTATAGGCGACTATTTTGTACATCATGAATACCAAATGTTATTTCAAATGTTTCCCAACATTGACTTTAAACAGCGTAGTAATTACCTAGTATTAATTCTAATTCATTAGCTCCGCCTTCATTACACCCCCAATTAATTACACTGTATAAACAGAACTATACACAACCGAAATGAAGATGGCGATTTTCGAGGAGGGTCGGAGGGTAGCAACAATTCGCCCTATCCTAACGCAGGGGCGCTGATGGGGTGCCATTAAAAGTCTCAAGAGGTTCTGCTGACGCGCCCAACGGCCATGTTTTTATGTTGATTACGACCGAGGGGGGTTGTTTTTTTTAATTGTGTGATTGGACTGCCCATGCTAGGTTCTGCCTACCGCACCTTGCAACCCCTATTAAAATGTCAAGGTACATAAGTTGTTCAAGTGGTACTTGCCGCCTCAGGTTAGTTTTTATTTTGAGTCATTTTCTTTGAACGTTTCTATCGAAATGTTTTATAATGACTACTAGCAACGTTCGAAAAATTCTTTTAGGAAATATGTCACGCAAAGATGTATTTACCAAACAAATTGTAAACTTGAAACTGATAGTGCAATAAAATTAAAACACACTTTATTAATTTTTACTTTCTCACTATTCTATAGTATAGAGAACGTATAGTGATGTTGAGATTTTTGTGGAAATATCCGTTTTGGGACCCTCTGAGTCCAAAAAAAATGTTTTTTACAACATGTCTGTCTGTATGTATACAAAGCTAGAGAGAAAACTATTCGATTGATTTGGAACAAATTTGTAGCAAACATGTCAATTAGGCCTGGATAGATGCACGGAAAAAGGTTTTGAAAATTTTTGAAAAACAACCCCCTTTTTGGCCAAAAAAACCGCAAAAATCAGTTATTATTTGTTTATAAAAAAACGGCTCCAACGATTTTGGTAAAATTTGTCACGCAAAGATGTATTTATCAAACAAATTGTAACTGATAGTGCAATAAAATTAAAACACACTTTATTAATTTTTACTTTTTCACTATACTATAGTACAAAGAAAGTATAGTGATGTTGAGATTTTTGTGGAAATATCCGTTTTGGGACCCTCTGAGTCCAAAAAAAGTTTTTTTTACAACATGTCTGTCTGTATGTCTGTATGTAGGCCTACACAAATCTAGAGAGAAAACTATTCGATCGATTTAGAACAAATTTCTAGCAAACATGTCAATTAGGCCTGGATAGATGCACGGAAAAAGGTTTTGAAAATTTTTGAAAAACAACCCCCTTTTTTGCCAAAAAACCCGCAAAAATCAGTTATTATTTGTTTATAAAAAAAACGGCTCCAACGATTTTGATAAAATTTGGCTTATTTGTAGCCCTTAAAATGTACCCTACCATATGCGAAAAACCTCATCTTCTTAAAAAATTATCGTTTAGCTAATAATAATAACTGATTTTTGGGAGGTTTTTGGCCAAAACGGGGGTTGTTTTTCAAAATTTTCAAAATCTCTTTTCGTGCATTTATACGGCTGCATGTTAATATTTCCACTAACAGCTGATTTCAAACTTTGAAGCCATTACTTGTATTTGTAATGTTTAGGTTAGGTTTTTATTAAAGTGTAGACCTAAGCCTTGCTGGTTCTTTTTTATTATAACTGCTTTTCTAAAATATACAAAATACAAATATACAGGCCTAACTGACATGTTTGGTGCAAACTTGTTCGAAATCGATCGAATAGTTTTCTCTCTAACTAATAATAATAATATTTATTAGTTACTAGTGGACCCGGCAATGCTTCGCTATTGCTTTATTTAATTTTAAGGGTAGGTATCAAATTTCATTCTTTTGACTTAAGTTATTGAATTGCAAATGGTGTTTATGTCAACAATTTATATAAACAATTTATATAAACGATATTTAAAACAGCATATATGTAAGTAAATAGATATGTAACAACCGATGTTTGAATTGAATTATAATACAGTAAGCATTTTTCGTTGATTTTTGTTTGTGTTGTTTGGCAATCTAACCTAAAAAAGCTGTTTTGGTTTTTGAAGAATAATAACCCGATTATAAATTAGAGAAATTGGTTGCAAATAAAAGTGTTTTGGTTCATTGTAGGCCTAACCTAAAATTATGTTCAGTTTTTGATCCATAACAGTTGTTTTATTTATAATAATAAGTAACAACCGATGTTTAAATTGAATTATAATATAGTAGGCCTAAGCATGTTTTATTGATTTTTGTTTGTGTTTGCTTTTAATTTGTCAATCTAATCTAAAAAGCTATTGGTTTTGAAGAATAATAAACTGATTATAAATTTGCTAAAGTTGCTATGGTAATGAATGTAAACAAACATGTGTTACTAAGCATTTTATACGAACAGCTGTTTTTGAGCGCTATGGTCTTGAGTCCATACAAAAGAGGCTGTTTAGTTTTTTCCAAATTTGAAACTTTTTCGGGAAACTTTTCAAATTTTTCTTTATATAAAAACCTAGTTCGGACTATTACGAACATTTTAAAACAAAAAATTGCCAAATTGGTCCAGCAGTTCTCAATTGATGCGATTTCAAAGAAACAGCAATTCATTTTTATTATATAGAAGATTGTCCTACTTTAATGTATCCCTTTCCTACTTTAATACAATTATGAAGTCACAGTTAATCTGTTTAATATGTTCAAATTTATGTTTGTGAGAAAGTATGTGCCACTTTCTGGTACCGTTTATCTATCTAGTTGCAGAGGACTTGATAGTATGTTGATAATCAGCTGGGAGGAGCGTACACGTTTATGTCGTAAGAGCTATGTTAACATACATTCGGTTAAAGCAGCCTATTTGCTTTTTTTGAAGTTATACTTCTTTGCGCCCGTTGTAATCGGGATGGGGTGTCGGTCGAGAAACCGCGTCACGCGTTAGGAGTAAAATCCGGAAAGTGCCTTTTTATACCTTTCTTCGTATATTCGTATACTTTCCTTTTCTTCAAAAAGTCAAATTGATTTGAAACTTTGCACACTTATCAAGGACCGATGACAATGCAATATAAATTTTGTTGGGTGTAGTAAGTGAGCACTGATCTTGGTCCCCAGAACACGACGTGATTTTCACCCCCTTCAAAACGTCAGATTGATTTGAAACTTTGCACACTTATCAAGGACCTATGGCAATGCAATATTAATTTTGTTGGGTGTAGTAAGTGATCACTGATCATGGTCCACAGAACACGACGTGATTTTCACCCCCTTCAAAACCTCAGACTGATCTGAAACTTTGCACACTTATCAAGGACCTATGACAATGCAATATTAATTTTGTTGGGTGTCGTAAGTGAGCACTGATCATGGTCCCCTGAACACGTTTTCGGCAGTCATTAAAAATTTTATATGCAGGGTGATTCACGACGATATGCAGAAACTTCGGGAGCTCATTCATTTTGTTCCCAGACTAACTGTGACCAACCAAACAGATGCAACGATAGTATTCATAAGCGTATGTAACAAAGAAGGAAAAAATGAGTTATTAATTTTAAAATATGCCTTCAGTGTTGTTTAGTGTTTTTATAAAAGAATAGGCTATCATCTACAAAATAGTAGGGCTACTCCCAAAATAGTAGTGGGAAGTTACGGCTAGTTTTTCCCAAAATATATTAAATCAATAGTAGGTCTACATGTCTATACCATTGGATGGCCTAAGGAGTATAACTTCCACAATCTGGTCCGCAACGTCTGTTACAACGGAACAGACACTTTTTTGACTGTCGCTAAACGCCGTGGATGTACAAGAAATTTTTCTCAATGCAAGTTCATTTACGGTAAGGATAACACACTGTGTCAACGTTAGACTACGTTTAACAAACCTGCTCTTTGGCCCACTTATCTTACCCTTATCTTGTTTATTGTTCCGGCTCTTCAAACATGTTTATTTGTCGATTTCCGTCCATTAGCGGTAACGTTTATTGTTTACTATTATTCCTATATTTGCTTGAAACATTCTTGGGCAAGATTCTCTGCGTTAGAACTTCAGGCTATTTTTTCCTTCATTTTTGTACAGTTGTTATTTTGCCTGGCCTTTATTCGTGTTAATTCATTGTTAGAATGCATAACTACAACTTATCTCAATAAATATTTACATTTGACAAAGTAATAGTACACAATTACCGTTTGCTATTCAAACAAAGATAATTTCAAACTAAACAATTAGAAACTAACTTCATCCTTCTTTTGGTTTTGCCTATATATTTCTTGGGAGCCATTTCAGAGTTTATACCACGATTTCCATAAGTCCTGTTGAGTTTTGCCTGTAGGATTTAATAATATTTTACCATGATTATTCTCCACTAACAAATCTATATTAAAATTTGTATATTAGGTAATGATTTTCTTAGAAAATTAGATAATCGTGGAGCACATAGATAATCGTTGTTTTAAACCATCGTTAACTCTATATCTATGGAACAAACCAAAACTACGATGGATAATAGTTGACTGACAACAATAGTTAATTTTAGGCTAATTAGAGCAACGGTAGGCGGTTGTGAATGCCTTAGGCCTACTATTGTGAAGTAGGATTAGGCCACGTCCATATTAGCATTGTATTTGGACAACCTAATAGAACTCCGATCCAATGCAATATTTTGTTCCACTGGAAATTCGACGATAGTGGCGCTATCTATTGGGGAAACGACTGAAGCTGTGTGAAACACCAATGCTACCAATGATTTCTCCCTAGCGCTACCACGCGGAGCGATCATGCACTATTTTCCCGACAACCTATTTTTCGGCACACTGCCTCCGTATGCATGCATGATCTGTTTTATTATTCATGATCTATGATATTAGTAACACAGGGCGTGGGGCAATGGGGGTCGGCGTGCGAAGCACGCAATGCTCTGTGTATTTAAATACTCCCAGTATGCGGGTTGGCGTGCGAAACACGCAATTTATTGTGCATTGAAAATTCTCCCAGTACGGGAGTTGGCGTGCGAAGCACGCACTGCATTGTGTATTGAAAATACTCCCAATATGCGGGTTGGCGTGCGAAACACGCAATGTATTGTGCATTGAAAATTCTCCCAATACGGGAGTTGGCGTGCACTGTGTGTCGGCCGCTTCTCATAGTGTTCAGTGTCAAGCTCACATGTGCGTCCTTAGCAGTGAACGTGTTAACGCGATGATAGCACTCAAACGTTAAAGTTATAAAAGGTGTATACGCGACCTATGTGCGGATAGTAAACGTGAAGACAGTCCTGAGAAGATTAAAATTGTCCCATTTTCGGGGAAAATCCAATTATCCGAATTTTCTACTATCCGAATGAGGTCCGGTCCCAAATGATTCGGATAGCTGGAGTTCTACTGTAGTTTGACTACTGATGATGGAGATATTGACGTTGAAACGCATTTAAGTAAACAAACGTATTGTTTGTGAGATTCTGTGTTCAAGTTTTTATCATCTCACAAGTCAAGCTCAATATTTACTTAAAACTTAAACCTGTGTTAAATATGTTATTACAGAAAACTCCTACGTTCTTAGCACGACAACCTTCTTCTGTCCTCCAAATACATTCCGTGATCAAAGTCTTGCATAAACACATCTTTTATCATAGAAAATGATTTAGCCTTGGATAACCCTGCAAAACCCGACTCGCGAAATTGTATGCAAAACCGTCGGTTGTATGTATATTAACACAAAGTAAAAGAAAATATTTATTTATTTATTTATTTGTCACAAAACAGCACATACAAGACAGAATAAAATGCCAGATGACATGTCAATGCAATACAATATACTACAATTAATTAATAAATACACGTATACATTCAATGACACACATAAAACATTCAGCAATACAATACCAAAGTTTCAAAATAAAACTATTTTTTTTTACAGGAACTACACCTCCAAAAATGCCGCAGGCAATCCGTTCATTTCTGCAACATAACTCCCCTACTGAATAAAAACAGATTTCCAACAGATATCTTGATAACACCTTTTTAAAAGTATTTAAATTTTCAATTTGCTTGAAATTACTGGGTATTTTATTATATATTTCAATACATTTATAGTTTGGAGCTATCTCAAACATTGTGGTCTTATGTAAAGGATAATCGAACAAATTTTTACTTCTGAATATCCATGTTTAGTTTTATATTTTAGGAAATTAGAATAATTTGCTTTAACAAATTACAATACATTCAATATATATATACAGTGCAGAGGCAGTATTCCATGCTTTTTAAAATGTGGTTTACATGAGTCATAGCATTTTAGATTGAAAATTACCCTAACAATTTTGTTCTGTGTTTGAAATACTCTTTTACTATTTATTAAATCTCCCCAAAATATAATTCCATAAGAGAGCCGAGAATAAACATAGGCATAGTACACCATCATGGTTGTATCTATATCGGTAACTCTCTTTATGGTAAGTATTACGAAATAAGCTTTTTTAGCTTTCCAGTTAGGTCCAAAATATGGTTTTTAAATAAGAGAGTATTATCCACTACCAACCCTAAATTACAGTGTTTGTGGGTGTAATTAAAGTGTGCAAATATTCATCATTAACACAAGAAGATCTGATGTGATTTGAATGAAAGTTTATTATATTTGTGTTTTAATATTTAAAAGGAGGCTATTAAACCAGCTATTCATTTAACTGAAGTCAGTCTCTAAATCTACTTTTAATTGGGTTTTATTTAAATTTGTTATTGCCAGAGTTGCATCATCAGCAAACAGAGTCAATTTATAATGCTTAATATTTGGCGTAATATCATTGATGTATATGATAAATAACAAAGGACCCAATATTGAACCCTGTGGAACACCCATAAAGTAAATGGAATAATAAAGTAATCTATGATACCACTGTATGTGGTGATTGTGATATATCTGGCAACGCTGTCAATTTACTTTTGGGTTTAATATTGCTAGATCTGACAACACTGTCAGCTTTCGTCATTAGTGTTGATAGATCTGGCGAAGGCTATTTATTTTATTTAGTAAGGGAGTGTAAGTAATAAACTTAAGAAACCCCATATAGTTAATCGTAAAGCTGTTATTAAATCTTCTATATTTGAAGTATAATATGACATTTTAGTTTGAGCTGTTACTATTATTCCTGTTTATTTTGTAACGAAACGCAATTTAAAAATCCATAGAGTAACCTAATGATCCGAAAACACACAAGCACATCTGTTTACGGTTTCATCTCCTAGTTAAATTAATTTTGTTCTAATTGAATGTTCATTGTTGTTATTATTTTTCTTAAAATCTTTACTTTGTGCTAAATAGACTATACTCCCTAAAGTTATAATTTTAATTTAATTTATCAGTTTAATTTTGGTTAAAACTGCTTTCGGATTGTGAACGACGCGACCGTATTGGGGAGAGGAGGATCGCCGCACGCCAGGCCTATCAGGACGAAGCCGTTGACATAGCAACCGATGCACCCTGTGTTGATGGATTGCTGTTAAATAGCTTGTCATTGCAAACAAATGAATTGATTGATGAGTAACGATAAACATTGCAACAATGCATCGATGACTCCTCACACCAACGAACTTAGCCGATCTTAAAGCACTTTAAATCAAACTATAATGAAGACGGAGTAGCACCGAAAGTAAACCAAACTGCAGTAACAAGACTCGAACCTACGCAAATTAACTAGAGCGTTTAACCAATGGGAAATTTCGATTCCCCAGTGGGTACTATGAAAGGCAGTAGAACCAAACAGCAGTAACAAGACTCGAAACTACTTAAATTAACTAGAGCGTTTAACCACTGGGCCATTTCGATTCCCCAGTGG
>JAGFPH010003177.1:62234-73029 GCA_018207615.1 Philaenus spumarius | reverse complement strand
TACTTTGAAAGGCAGTAGAACCAAACTGCAGTAACAAAACTCGAAATTACGCAAATCTACTATAGCGTTTAATCATTGTACCATTTTGATACCCCAGTGGGTACTTTAAAAAGCAGTAGAACCAAACTCCAGTAACAAGACTCGAAACTACGCAAATGTACTAGAGGGCTTAATCATTGTACCATTTTGATTCCCCAGTGGTTACTTTGAAAGGCAGTAGAAAGGCAGTACTAACAAATATTGTTTTACAAAGAATATTGTGATAGGTTTCAGCAAATTATTCAATCATGGCGACATTGTGGACTGACTTTAAAATCCGGGCTTAGTGCCAAAAATAAATACATTTGGTTTAGTGTCAAAATGTGGGCTATGTGCCTACCACTATAGCCTACTGCACGAACCAAACCAATTCCAACAAGTGAACCAAATAAATGCACTTTACATTTAAATGAATAAAATAAATCCGCGGAAGAGAGGGGAGAACGCGCTCTATAGGGAAATGTGAAAGTATAAAAATGTAGTTTAGTGAAGTGGAAAATTCTTTAACAATGTTGCAATTTGTCGAGTTTACAGCAAGTTGTGAACACAATAGACCAATCTGTTTCCTCCCTGATGTAAACTGGAGTTTCCTTATTGACGTTGGAAAATATTTTAACGTATCCTGCAAGATATTGTGTCACGTTGCGTACAAAACCATTTTAACATGTAATGGTATTTTTGCAACTCACGGACTTAAGAATTTATATTAAAATATCTCTTAGTATACATCTATACTTATAAAAGCCAAATACAATTGACTCATTGACTCATCACAGTTTCTCCAAAACCACGAGGCCTACAAACATGAAATTTGGCACTAATACTCTTTATAGGCTCTAGACGCGTACTAAGAAAGGGTTTCCGAAAATTCGAAATTTTAGGGGGGCTTTTGTTGGTCAAAGTTACTAAATCACGATTTCTCAAAATCTACCGAACGGATTGGAATGAAATTTGGTATGTAGCTTCCTCTAGGGCCATAGGTGCTCGCTAAGAAAGGGTTTCAAAAAATTCGAAATTTTAATGGGGTTTGGGGGGTCAAAGTTACAAAATCACGATTTCTCTAAACCCATCGAACGGATTGGAATGCAATTTGGTATGTAGCTTCCCCTAGGGCCATAGGTACTCGCTAAGAAAGGATTTTAAAAAATTCGAAATTTTAGGGGGGTGTGGATGGTCAAAGTTACTAAAAAAAAACACCGCACGGATTGGAATTAAATAAATTTTATTATGTAGCTTCCTCTAGGGCCCTAGGTGCTCGCTAAGAAAGGGTTTTTAAATTTTAGGGAAGATTTGGGGGAGGGGTTTCTAAGTTACTAAAAATTCCCATAAGAAATACATAGTGTAATATATTTATTGATATAATATATATTTTTTGTTAATGTACATTTAACTTTGATTTGTCTATCCGTGCAAAGCCGGGTCGGGCCAGCAGTATCTGTATAAATATCAAACAGTAAAACTTATCTTATTTTACTTCCGCAGGTTAAGAAGATGTTTAGCCAAACTAAATGATAAATGACAACTTAAAGTATGATCTTGACTGTTGCGTTTAAAAATAAACTATTTTAACACAACTTATAGAATGAGGAAGCACAACGTTCATTTCAGATGTATTACCAATTAAACTACTTTTAAACAATGTATTAAATGAGGAAGCGCAATGTCCATTTCAGATGTATTACCGAGTAAACTATTTTAAAACGACTTACGAAATGAGGAAGCACAATGTCCATTTCACAGGTATTACCAAGTAAACTATATACTCTGCTATATACACATGTGTACTATATATAGTAGAGCGTGACGGAAAATGCGTGACGGTAAAATCCGATTCACCGCCCTCCATTTTTAGACGAGGTACGCCTATAGAAGTTTTCACTTCAAAAATTATGGGACCGCAGAAAAAACGACTAATTGAATTTTGTCCACATGCAACTACCATTTATTTTGAATACAGCTCTGAGGTCTATCCAAGGCCGTAAAGATGAAAACTTTTCGGGGGGGGGGGGGGGGGGCAGGAAAAGCAGCCGACGCACAATTCATTGCGTGCTTCGCACGCCAACCCCCATATTGGAAGTATTATCAATACACAATGCATTACGTGCTCCGCACGCCAACCCCCGTATTGGTAGTATTTTCAATACACAGTGCATTGCGTGCTTCGCACGCCAACCCAATTGGGAGTGTTTTCAATTCACAATGCATTGCGTGTTTCGCACGCCAATTTTAAACCAATGTGCTACGGACGCACATGTGCGTTCGCTTTAAAATACTAGTGATTATTACGTAGAAAGGTTCAAAAATAAAAAATAAAATAATTTCTACGCATTTGGACTGTAAACATAAAAAACGAAAGGTCAGCTCGTAGTATTGGAAATACGAAATTTGCGTAGCAGTGAACGTGTTAAACACCAATTTCCATGATCACATATATTATTTCTCAAGGCCATTTTATTGTCGGTACGCCATAACTTCCTTAATACATCATCAAATTACAAGAATGAGGCATCATTTTAAAGCTTTCCTTAATCGCTACACCGGAAAAATATACAAAATACAATTATACGAAAAAATACAAAAAAAAAAGAAAGAAAGAATCTGAAATTAACAGTGATGTAAGATCAAGTAAGTTGTAGGGATATTTTCCTGGCGTTGGCAACACTGATGATAACAATACCCAGCTGGAGAGCTGCCGTTACGCCACTACATTGCTATTTTTAATTAATTGTAAGCAGCATTGTGATTATAAACAGCATTGTGGATACACCTATTTGTTGTTGTTTACCTTCTGCAAGTTGGTAAGTTGTTTAAAAATATAGAATAACAATAACAAAATTATTTCTCTTTAACATGGATTTAAATTAATAAAACACTGTAAGTAAGTTAGAATTTGATATAGTTACCCATGTAAAATATTATAGGATGTAAGGATGATGAATGATTTTATTTTGATAAAGTAAAGTATTTTTGTTAAACCTTCATAGTTTTCTTATTTAAAAGATGAGATCAAGCTCACAACTCAAAAGAGAAGAGAGTAAGGCTGTAACCTACTGCATCCATGTGTATTGTACGTTGCAGTTTAATCAAGCAAATCTAAATATTAGCATTGTATTTGAATAACCTAATAGAACTCCGATCCAATGCAATATTTCGTTCCACTGGAAATTCGACGATAGTGGCGCTATCTATTGGGGAAACGACGGAAGCTGTGTGAAACACCAATGCTATCAATGATTTCTCCCTAGCGCTACCTCGCGGCTCGATCATGCACTATTTTCCCGACAACCTAATTTTCGCCACACTGCTGCCGTATGGATGCATGATCTATTTATTATTCATGATCTATGATATTAGTATGATGTAAAATATGTTGCTGGATCACCTGTTGTGTTGTCTATTATATAATTTAACTTTCCCTTTTTATACCTAGTATTAATTTTTACTGCTAAATTTCGGGTGGGGGGGGGGGGGTTCGGCGTTGGGTCTATCTACCAGTAAAATTACTCCGGTCGGACGGTGTTGTAACAAAAAAGTGTGTAACCATCTTAAAAGTGCCGTTTTTCGAGTGTTTCTGATTTTCCCACTATTGAGTGTTTGCTCGACGAACTCTTACATTACCACACACAAAATAAAATATAAGAAACTTCCTTCACTTCTAACAGTACGTGAATCCAAATAATTCCACGCTAGTTCTATACCGTCCACGCTGTCTGACCAAACAACCTCTACGATGATGACGAAGCGTTTCTACAGATCCTGAGATTATCACGAGTCTACGAGTATATTAGTTGGTTATGTATCATGACTTGCTATCAGTCAGAGCACTTGACTCTATCCACCGGTAACAGATTATTACAAGTACAATGCCAACACTGTGTGCAAACATTGCGCAAAGTAATTTCTATTGTGTATTGTGTTTGTCAATTTACTCAGCAGTGTATACACATACGTATTGTTTTACTTTCTCACTATACTATAGTATAGAGAAATTATAGTGAGCGCAAAAAAAATGGTGTTGAGATTTTTGTGGAACTATCCGTTTTGGGACCCCCTGAGTAGAAAAGTGTTTTTACGAAATGTCTGTCAGTATGTATACAAAGCTTGAAAAAAGACTATTAGATCGATTTCGAACAAATTTGCACCAAACATGTCAATTATTATGTTTTCATAAAAAAAGTTCTCTAACGATTTTGATAAAATGTGACTTATTTTTAGCCCTTAATGTACCCTACCATATCCGAAAAACCACATCTTTCTAAAAATTCTCGATTAGCTAATAATAATAATATTTATTATTTAGTACTCCTACATCCCCTCTAGCTCCTACTTTAATTCAAGTACCTGGAGACCGAGCTAAAGCTCGATTATAAGCAGGGCTATGATTTCAATAATAAATATTGGATTATTGAGTTTTGAGGTTAGGCCTATAACATTAAACAACTAAATAAAGGGTATATACAACAATAGGCTTACCTGTAATAAAAATACAGTTTAAAGGATTAACCGCAATCTCAACGGTATGCCTCAGAAATAAGTCAGGCCTAAATTAAAGTATTATTTCAATATCGATTTATTCCTAGGGCCTAGTTCGCTCACGTCAATAACTACTATTATTGCAAATTTCAGTGAACATCGTTTAGGTTAGGCCTATAACATTAAACATCTAAATAAAGGGTATGTTTATTATGTATTCGTTGCCATGTTAACTATAAATAGATACAACATTAGGCTTACCTCTAATAAAATATACAGTTTAAAAGAAAGCAGATGATTATTGTAATGGCATTGAAAACATTTGCATCAGCTGTGCTTTGTATTGTTTAAAATGGACAAATTTCACTTTTTAATTTAATAAAAAGCCGTAGAAAACGAATTTTCCCAGACTGGTGACCATTTCCAATCGATTTCTCGTGGCCAAAAGCCTAATATAAAATCAAAAAATCAAAAATCCTTAGACGGAGATTCCAGATCCATTTAGCAGACAAACAATTATCTCTCGCTTTAGAAGATAAGATTAATTATGAAGTCACAGTAAATCTGTTTAATACGTTCATTGCTACGCACATTTCGTACTTCCTATGCTAGGAGCTGACCTTTTATTTGTTATATTTATAGCCTAAATGAGTAGAAATGACTTGATATTGTTTAAAGTTAATTTCATGTAGTTCTTTTTTTTTAACTGTAAATATTAATTAAAGTTATATTTTTGTACATTAGGGGAGACCGGGGTTAGTTGTTACATTTTACACTTACAATTTTCTAGTGAGTTTAGAAATTAATACAGAGACTTCAAACTTTTACAATCAAACATGTATAGAATTAGGTTCTTAGTCTTATTTTTAAATTTAATATATTATATAATTAAGTTATATTTATTTTCATTTTCTTAAGGCTAGATCAAATGTAACAATTTGCCCCACTGTGGGGCTAGTTGTTACTGAGTTGGGGCACGTTGTTACACTAATACTGCTAATGATAAAATAAAAGAAAGACAACAAAAATGGGATTACTTAAAGCTTAGACAAATTAAAGAACGTAAGTTTATTGAATTTAACATGATTTTACATAACTAAAAGGAGATTGAATATTGCATATGATTAATAAAAATATAATACATAATTGAAAGTCAAGTTGAAAAACTATTTAACTTAGAATTATTAATCACTTTAACCTTTTCAGTGGCATACCCGTATATATACGTTTGTGCTATTATAAACGTCTCACGAATACAAACCATACAGACTCACTTAATAAGAACCGAGCAAACTTGTTGTAACCGCTCCTAGATGGTGCTGATAAACTATCTTTTCCTTTACACATAATATTTAAACCGATATTAAAGTAACTGGTAACTGAAGTATTCTTAATTTGTCAGTTTTCTTTAATCAAGCTGTAGCCTAGTGGATAACGTTGCGTCTTCCTGATCAGAGGATGCCGGGTTCAAATCTAGGCAAGGGAGACCAGATATATATAATCATATCTGTGGTTTGAGGGTAGGAGGGCGGAAGTAAAGCAAACGGTGGTTGGCTCGCTTCCAAGCTGACGGGATATGACTAGATATCTGGTCCCCGGCTGGGGCTGTTTTGCATAATTTTACTTAAGTAGGGTATATATATTTACTAAAAAAAAACCAGGAAAAAAATAGTAAACATTTGATTTCTTGATTTTTAGGACAAGTAAATAATCATTTTGGTAATGTGACCCTATGTTGTTCAAAACCCGCCACTGAAAAGGTTTTAATATATATTACAGAGAAATTGATTAAAATGAATAATTTCTGAATTAGACCTATTAGACTTATCCTATTCAGATTCTGAACCCATAGACAAATCTGATGTACAGTGCTTACATACATAAAATACATCATCCCTTCCACATCAAACATGAACCCAACTTTTACACTGAATGCACTGAATCCACCTCTCACCACTTTTACTTTTCGAGTAAGGTTCCAAACATATGATGCAAATTGTGTCTTCATCATCTTCTAATTCAGAACTTGTTCCTGAATCTGTTCTTTTCTCTCCCTTCTTATTACCCTTTTTCTTTTTTAACGGTTTGCGTTGTTCAGGTGATTCCATCGAAAGCCGCTTCTTTGCTCTTAAGTTTTTTTTTATTTTTCCTTTTGTTCCTTTCTTTCTCTTCTCTGCGCAAACTTTCTTTGACCGGTGTATCAGTTAGTATAGATGATTTTAGCTTCTTTCTTGTAATTTTATTTTTTCTAGGCCCTGCCTTGGGATATGGTCTTACTTCCTCTGGACTAAGTGCAATCGTGTTATTTTCACCAGCCACATTACTTGCACCTTTTTCCATAATAAATGTTTCACTAGTCAATAGTTGGATAATATCACCTTTATTCGATGACGTAGATCTACTTTCAGGTAAAGGCCTGTCGGTAACGCTAGACGTGAGAAAATCGGGAAAATCTTGCTCAGAATAGACATTACGGTTAAAGGGCCATATTCCCGCTTTTTTAATCCAGCCATTATATTCTTAGGGGTTAAAGTATTTGCAAGAGCTTCTTTAGCGATTCCCGGAATATCATATATTGATATTGGTACTCCAGGGTGTGAATTCATCCAGTCGCAGCATGCCACTTGATACAATTTTTTGAAGGGACCATACACGCTTAAATCAAGTGGCTGTAGACGTGTGAAGTATGGGGTGGAAAAGAAAGGAGTATAATAGCATTATTCTTGCAGAAATCCAACATTTGTATCGACAAATGTGAAATATGGTTGTCCAAAATTAGTAGCACTGGAAATTCGATAGAAGATGGAACATGTTTATGAAAATGTTCCATAAATTGTAAAAAGATTGGCGCAGTTATCCAACCACTAGGGTGCGCAGCTCCTATGCAACCAGCTGGTCCTTGTCTGATGAAATGCGATTTGAAATGAACCCGAGGGAATATGAAGACTGGAGGCACCGAATTACCAATGGCGTTAACAGCAAGCTCCATCGTGACAGTTGTACCTTTTTCTGCTGAAGTAGTCCTCCCAACTTGTTTTTTTTTTTTCCTTTTTCGGCTATTATTTTTGGAGGTTTTTTCACAGTAGTAGTGCCAGTTTCATCTAGGTTCCATATCTGATGACTTTCAAACGAATGCCTCTTAAAAAGTTCATCTAAATTATTATAAAATTGTCCAACATTAGCAGAGTTGAAACGGGAAGCTCTGGCAAGACTCGTAGCTTCTGGAGTCCTTAAAGATAGTTTTGGATGTCTCTTTAAAAAACTTAAAAGCCAATCTTCGCTAGTTTTTTTTTGTGTCTTCCCAGTTGTTGGGATATTTAATTTTATTTGCATTGGCGTATTCATATGCTAGTGATCTGCCATCCTTCGATGTTAAACCATAATAAATACGGCTGCAATGTGTAATATACTCTTCTAACTTCGCATCTAAGTCATCAGAAAACACCTGCCTATGCCTAACATAACCAACAAAATTATTTCGAAACATAGAACCATTATTATGATTTTCCTTTCTCTTCAAATAGCGTTGTAGGGTCATAAAATTTACATTGTGAATTTCAGCAGATTTTCTGATAGACAACCTTTTCTCTTTAACTTCTTTTGCTGCTCTTTCATATATATTTTCATCTATTGAGCCTCTTACTGTTTTCTTTACATACGTTCTCACCATTCTGTGAAATTAAAAACATAGAAAAATATTACTAATGTACGGGGTCAGTTGTTACACTGTAACAACCTGCCCCTCGTCCTTTGTAACAAGTAACAACTGGCCCCGAACGACGCTATTTCATATAAACAAGCACTACAACAAAACTAATGGACAAATTAACTTAATATTTCACCAAAATATAACTAACTATATATAAATCAAATAAGCAAGTTACACAGACTATACCTTTAATCCTTCCAATCAATATCACAGCTCAAAAACAACTGTATAAATTTACTTTTACTGTACAAAAACACAAAAACTAATACCACGAATTATCTAACACAGCGGAAGCAGCGAAACTACACAGTTAAGGGTCTGCTGTAGTGGCGGCCATCTTGGATTTTTATCCCATAAGAGCAATGTTAAATTTCAAACCATTTATTTCGTTTACTTTGTATCATGAAATTGTTTGCAAGGTCTCATTTTAAGCACAGTCACAATACGCATCCGTCTTGCAATTTACTTTTTTTTTAAATGCTTTTGATTTTGACATTTTGTAAGTACAAAGTTTGAATTTTTTTCCTAACACAGTAAGAAATTAATAACGAAAAATAATTTGCAAGAAGGATCCGAAATTTTATAAAGAATATTCAGTTTTTTTTTTCAACACTCAATTACAAAAGATAGACTTATAAAATGGTTTGAAATGAGGCAATGTCAGCGCAAGAAATTGCACTGTTTAGATAGGGATATAGTGAGAGTCGTTTGCGTTCTGGTGGATTTCTCGTTTACTGGAGCAGACCCTTAACAAGACTACCGAATGGTACATGTGATGCTTTAATCAGGAGGTGCTGCTCCTAGTGGAAGGTGCTGAAAACTTACTGTAACCCCGTGTAACAACTAACCCCGGTCTCCAGTACATATTTTTCCACTGATTTCTATTCATTGCATGTATGTCAACTATTTCTTATTTACATTTGCTGGCGGGCCTATTCTAGACAAGACTCTTTACGTTTTTTAAATTTGTATATAGATTTTATACTTTTTAAATTGTTAGGCCTTGTTTGTCACCTTGGCGGTCAAACTAATGCCGTTCATCTAAGCGATAATACCAAATACAATAATTATTCATAAACGGTATAGCTACATGACTTAAAACAGAATCAAATAGTATGTAATAAGAAACTCATGTGCAGTGATATCGCCGAGTGACCGAGAGTCCTGGCACTTGGCCTCGCCCTGGCGCCGTTGGCCGGGGGTGTGGGAAAAGGACGTGAGTGGAGAAAAGGAAACATTTTCCCACACCGCTTTCTAATGTGACTCATCCTTCAAACGAACTAGTGGATGTTTACCTCACCCTTAAAACGTCCACTGCTACGCAAATTTCGTATTTCCTATGCTAGGAGCTGACCTTTTATTTTGTATATTTATAGCCTAAATGAGTAGAAATTACTTAATTTTTTATTTTTGAACCTTTAGCACGCAATGCACTATGTATGAAACTACTCCCTTTCCAGGGTTGGCGTGCGAAGCAAGCAATACATTGTCTGTTGAAAATACTCCCAATACAGGGGTTGGCGTGCGAAGCACGTTAAATATTGTGTAATAAAAATACTCCCATACGGAGATTGGCGTGCAAAGCACGCAATGCACTGTGTATTGAAAATTCCCCCAATACAAGGGTTGTCGTGCGAAGCACGTTAAGTATTGTGAAATGAAAATACTCCCAATACGGGGGTTGGCGTGCAAAGCACGCAATGCACTGTGTATTGAAAATTCCCCCAATACAAGGTTTGGCGTGCGAAGCACGTTAGGTATTGTGTAATGAAAATACTGCCAATACGGGGGCTGGCGTGCAAAGCACGCAATGCACTGTGTATTGAAAATTCCCCCAATACAAGGGTTGGCGTGCGAAGCACGTAAAGTATTGTGTAATGAAAATACTCCCAATACGGAGATTGGCGTGCAAAGCACGCAATGCACTGTGTATTGAAAATTCCCCCAATACAAGGTTTGGCGTGCGAAGCACGTAAAGTATTGTGTAATGAAAATACTCCTAATACGGGGGTTGGCGTGCAAAGCACGCAATGCACTGTGTATTGAAAATTCCCCCAATACAAGGGTTGGCGTGCGAAGCACGTAAAGTATTGTGTAATGAAAATACTCCCAATACGGGGGTTGGCGTGCAAAGCACGCAATGCACTGTGTATTGAAAATTCCCCCAATACAAGGTTTGGCGTGCGAAGCACGTAAAGTATTGTGTAATGAAAATACTCCTAATACGGGGGTTGGCGTGCAAAGCACGCAATGCACTGTGTATTGAAAATTCCCCCAATACAAGGGTTGGCGTGCGAAGCACGTAAAGTATTGTGTAATGAAAATACTCCCAATACGGGGGTTGGCGTGCAAAGCACGCAATGCACTGTGTATTGAAAATTCCCCCAATACAAGGGTTGGCGTGCGAAGCACGTTAGGTATTGTGTAATGAAAATACTGCCAATACTGGGGTTGGCGTGCAAAGCACGCAATGCTCTGTGTATTGAAAATTCCCCTAATACAAGGGTTGGCGTGCGAAAAACGTTAGGTATTGTGTAATGAAAATACTCCCAATACGGGGGTTGGCGTGCAAAG
>JAGFPH010003177.1:48024-60553 GCA_018207615.1 Philaenus spumarius | reverse complement strand
ACGACTATTCGATACGCGACTATCGATACTTCACACAGTTCCGATATACCCGGTACGACTATTCGATGCGCGACTATCGATACTCCACACAGTTCCGATACTCCCGGTACGACTATTCGATGCGCGACTATCGATACTCCACACAGTTACGATACACCCGGTACGACTATTCGATACGCGACTATCGATACTTCACACAGTTCCGATATTCCCGGTACGACTATTCGATACGCGACTATCGATATTCTACACAGTTCCTTTATACCAGGTACGACTATTCGATACGCGACTATCGATACTCCACACAGTTCCGATATACCAGGTACGACTATTCGATACGCGACTATCGATACTCTCTCTACACAGTTCCGTTATACCCGGTACTACTATTCGATACGCGATTATCGATACTCTACACAGTTCCGATATACCCGGTACTACTATTCGATACGCGACTATCGATACTCTACACAGTTCCGATATACCCGGTACGACTATTCGATACGCGACTATCGATACTCCACACAGTTCCGATATGCCAGGTACGACTATTCGATACGCGACTATCGATACTCCACACAGTTCCGATATGCCCGGTACGACTATTCGATACGCGAGTCTTGCGCGTATTAAAACTATCTCTTCCTGCTTCAACGTTCAACAAGTGAGTATCATTACAAGTTTTAGCTAGTGCCTACTTGTTTTTCCGTCAGGTAACCCCTTCTACGTAAGTAATAATTTAATTCACAGTATAGAACAAACTCTAACCATAGAAGCAGTATTTCAGAGGGAAGCGTGGTGGAAAAGAGTAAAGAAAATGTCAGAAGTCTTAATAAATAAATGCACTGTGCTTGTTTTTCCAAGACGCACTAATCGAATCTTCTTCCAGCCCCGACTACTTTTCCCACCGCTGACAAGGTCAGTATACATAACAAGGGCATGTCACGTGATGTGTTGTGACAAGAGGGTGTAATAGTGTTGTTTGGACACCCCCACCCCCTACCCCTTGTCTCCTGTCTGTACCGTTTAAAGCGACACCGCTACAATAAGCAAACCGTTTCTCACCTCGCGTCCACGTCCCCTATCCCTTGACGTACATCTCGGGTTTCTTCTCGAGCCGTGTTTGACAACCAAAATATTGTCCCCCCCGGGACACTCGACACTGTTGATTTTTCAAAATACCTAACGACAAGAGTTGTCGAACTCGATTGTTGCGTTCGAATTATCCGCAACAGATGTATACGGATAGGTTTTTGTTGTCGGATCGTTTTGATGAACGCTTTTCAATTTAGATATTTCAGTTCAGAAATGGACAAGAGCGTATTGAGTTACGTTAGACTTCGGGACGGTGAAATGAAAAGTGTCTTCTGTTACACTTCAAACTAAATCTGTCCGTGTGGAAGGACTAAAATGGTGTAACGTGTAATAATTGTTAAAAATTATTTATAATCAAATAGTCGTGAGTAATTTGAAAGATGCATACAGACGTTGTATTATAAACACGTAAACAATTATTTAAAACTGTACTGGGTTGAGAACAACCTACTTTGTACGACTATAAATAAATATTGAGCCTTACTTATAAAAATATATAGCCTACTGTCCTAGATATAATAAAAACTAGGACACAGAATATCACAACTAATACGATTTATGAACTAAAACGCGTTTCAACTATAAAGTCGCCATCTTCAGTGATGCACAATGTTGTGGGCAGAAAAAAGCGATTTTTCGAATTTGGTATTCTAATAGGAATAAACGGTACCAGGAACTGGCACATAAAGGAGGGGGGGGCACATTAAAGTAGGAGGGTAACTAATAAATGTTGTTATTATTTTATTAAAACAACCCCCTTTTTGGCCAAAAATCCGTTATTATTATTATTAGCTAAACAATAATTTTTAGAAAGATGCTGTTTTTTGCATATGGTAAGGTACATTAAGGGCTACAAATAAGCCAAATTTTATGAAAATCTTTAGAGCCGATTTTTATAAAGAAATAATAACTGATTTTTTGGGGGTTTTTTGCCAAAATGGGGGTTGTTTTTCAAAAATGTTCAAACCCGTTTTTCGTGCATCTATACAGGCCTAATTGACATGACTGGTGCAAATTTGTTTGAAATCGATCGAATAGTTTTCGCTCTAGCTTTGTATACATACAGACATACATACATACAGGCATACATACAGACAGAAATTTTGTTAAAAAAACACTTTTTTGGACTCAGGGGGCCCCAAAACGGATATTCCACAAAAATCTCAACATAGATTTTTTTTGCGATCACTATATTTTCTCTTTACTATTAGTATAGTGAGAAAGTAAAACGAAGAATCGTAAAATCCCAACTTTATTCATTTACTTCAAAAAATGTTTTTTTAGTTCTAATATCCATAAAGTGTTTCCTTTTAACTCTTTTGTTATGTTTCTTAAAAAAATGTAGCGTTGTTATTTAAATGTAAGCGTAAAATTTACGAAATTTAAAAATTGTATTATATTTTTTTTACAATGATTGTAATATTTAAAAAAATATATATTTTAGTATTTGTTTCGTTTTGTTTTTGTAATTTTTGTTCAGTTTTCACCAGTATTTGTGCGGCTCTTTGTATCATTGCACAAGCTACAATAATCAAACTATAACTGTAAATAAAGTAATACATTTAGTTTGTTACTGTAGCTCGTGCATCACTGAAGATGACGTCTTTTTCTTTGAAACGATTTTAATTAAAAATTGTAGTTTTATATTTTAAAATTAACAAAATTAGACGAGTACGTTAGCCAAAAAAATCCACCAACCGGAAGCACGTTTTTTTGACCGGAAGTAACTATGTTTTGAGATTTTTCCTACGATAATGAAATTGTTTTTGCGTTTTTTCTACAAATATAAATATAGGATGTTATTCTGCACATTTTGTTTTTTTACGCGACCTTGGTTCCCCCAAAATCGATCAAAACGTAAAATACCATAGAAGTACCCGGTTCAAAGCCATGTTGTGGATTCCACCGTGGGATTGGCGTGCGAAGCACGCAATGCATTGTGTATTGAAGATACTCCCAATACGTGGGTTGGCGTGCGAAGCACCCAATCCTTTGTGTGTTGGAGATACTCCCGATATGGGGGTTGGCGTGCGAATTTATTTTTATTGTATAGGGGTAGCTACCTCAATCAAATAACTTGTATTGCAGTGAAAATATTCTCAAAACAATCCTGGTACTAATATGTGTAAATTGTGAATTTAGTTTAATAATTTTTGAGCATATAGAAAAAGTAAGTGTTTGGATTATTATTTGGTGTTAAGGGTAGTTATTACATTTCATCCCTTTGACTTAAGTAATCAAATTGCAAATAGGTTTGTATATCAATAAATATAACGAAAAATAATATTACGTAATTTTAGCTTAACGCTATAGCCTGTAGGAAGTTAGTTTAATTTATATTTATTGTACAGAGGTAGCAACCCCATTACAACCCCTTAGACAACCCCTTACAACCCCGTAGTAATTGTATTGTCTAAACAGTCCTGGTAATGATATGGATAAACGGTGAATTTTTTAGTGAAATCGGTCGAATAGTTTTTGAGTCTATATTATAGAGGAGAAAGAAACTTTAATTTGGATATTATAGAGATGTTTAACTCATTTTCAAGTACAATTTTACTATCCAAGTCAACAATTTGAATAGATAAATTTTAATGTACAAACTCCGTCTGTGAGTTATTTGTTCTTTACTTTTTACGCGTTTCTGAAATTTCGTCCCATCATCAGAATCATCGCTCTAACGCACCCGTTTAGTGTTTGTGTAATGTGTATGTTTTTTGTGTTTTAATGTTTAACACAGTATTGTATTTGTAAATACATTATTAATATACTAAATATAAATACCTTGCTGATGTACATGGATTTCCTTTCAAAATACATCGTGAGAACTCAACATAGCCAATTTGCGAAAATGCAGTTTCCCATTTTTTTTTATTTTTAAGTATTGTGAGGAAACTGTTAAACCTACAGACGTCGTTTTGTGCTTAAATTAAAGCTAATAACATTCCCTACAACATCTTACCTTATGATTTACCCCTTAAAATGAGAATTTTCCCCGATTTCGGGGTCGAAAGTTGTCAAAATTTTAAAATTCCACTTTTTTGCAAAAATTTTGCCAATTTTGTAGGGCTGTATTAGTTCTGATCTCTGCGCTACAGAGCTGGTTCTGGTCTCAAATTGTAGACAATTTAATGTACTTTCAAAACGTAAATGACATGTTTTTTTAAAAAACGCATGGTTTAGAAGATATAGTGAAAAAACTGAAAAAAGTGCGAAAATTTCAGTTAAAGCGTGCTACGAAGTTAGCACAGGTCTTTCGAAGCTGCAAACTTGGATATACACTACTAATAGGGGTCCTAACAACATATTAAAAAATCAGAACTAGCTGTTAGTTTGCGGTTTTAGCGATTTCTAGTGTACTATTTGACTGGACTATATAGCTCACAAGAGAGTAAGGCTGTAACCTACTGCATCCATGTGTATTGTACGTTGTAGTTTAATGAAGTAAATATCAGTATGCATGCAATGCACAATGATGTAAAATATGTTGCTGGATCTTCTGTTGTGTTGTCTATTTTATAATTTAATTTGCAATTTTTAAACCTAGTGTTAATTTTTACTATTAAATTTCGGGTTTTCGGGGGGTTTTGACAGTTGGAATATATACATTAAAACTTATCCAAACTATTTTTCTATTTAATATAGCAATCAATATACAAACATATTTTACAATATAATTTCCAGAAATGTTAACTGATTTGAATTTATAATTACTAATATTAAATTATTGTTCAACATTTTAGAGCGAACCTCTTATTATACCTACAATTCACCTTCTTTGGATGGACGGTCGTTTACCACAAGCCTTACAACTTTAATAGCATTTATTCGACACAAAACGGAATTGAAATCTCTCCCACAATTCCCACAGAAGGAACATTGTTGTTTACAGATTGATGCGATAGGCGTTACCAGCTGACAGCCATTGTATCCAAGTCTAACAGCTGGCCACTGCCATCTTCACTGGACAAATGAAGCTCTCACAGCCTCTTCAACTTCTCACGCGTCTTCAACTTGAAGACAATAAGACTTGGAATGGGTCCGCCAATTGTTGTTTCTAGTTTGTTATATCTTATCATAAATTTACAATGTTTTTTGTGTTTATATAATGTAATCGATTTATGTATAAGTTGTGCATTTACTCAATCTATATTAACGTCACAATGTTCATTTAAAAAAATCTTTAAGCTTTAGTTTGTTTCTTTAAAAAAAAAAGAAAAAAGAATACAATGGTTGCTTATTCAACAAGCTAACAGCGGTAATGTTTAATTAATTTTCAAGATTAATGTTATTTACTAGAACTAAACAAAACTAGTTCACACCATTTGTATTTAACAATTTTATTGAATAATACAACTTCGCTTGGTTTAGGGCCTAATATTGGAGCCAGGTTTAAAAATTTTTTTAATGTTGTTTGATAATTCGTCCTTATTAATATAAATTGTTCACCTTAGAAATTAATAGAACTTAAAGAAAAACAGATTATGTATGTTTTAAAGTCATGTTTTTTTTTATCCTTTAGTAATCTATTATACCTGTCTTTATGTATATAAGCGGCGCTGTCCTAACTAAATGAATAACATAGAATCAACTTATAGCAATAATTACAAGAAACAAAATAATACGATAATTTAAATATTAATAGCCTAATGTTTTTGCAAAATTTTCATTTTAAAGCGTAAAGATAATGAAAATTCGGGAGTTCACGCCCAGCCCAAAATCAGATAAAATAGCTGAGAAAAGCTTAGGAACACATTTTTTACATTTATTACCATAGCAACCAATTTAGCAAATTTAGAATCTATTAGTATTCACAATTGACAGCTCTTTTAGGTTAGATTAACAAGCTAAAAGCAAACATAAACAAAAATCAACGAAAATTTCTTAATGCATTACAATTTAATTCAAACATCTGTTAACTTTAGGTTAGGCCTACAATGGACCAAACACGTTTACAGCAACCAATTTTGAAAATTTAAAAATGTTTCAGGTAGTTATTCTTTACAACGAACAGTTTGTTTACGATTAGGTAAAAGCAAACAATATGCTTACTATATAATAAGTCAAACATCTGGTGTTGCATATTATATTGTGTGTTTAGTTGCTAATATCAACATTTTGATTATTGATTATTTAAACATTAATGGTGAAATTAACCCGCATGCCGCAATTTGAATTATTGGGAATGGTCGTACCTGTTTCGATTTCTGTATTACGTTAGCTATATACAGGATGTCCAGCTTCGACTGTCCAAAACTTCACGGGCGTATTTGTCTGCTAAAAACAAGCAAATGATGCAATACAACATGTGTCCTATCTCTATTCGTTTGCTGTCTGTCTGTCTGTATGTGATTTTTACAAAATACTTAATACTTTTGGAATTAGCAAAGATATTGAGCTTAAACTTTGTATACATATTTTTTGCGTAATCTTTTACCACTGTACGAAAAATTATAACATTATTTTAAATATTTTCAAAGTGGCGGCTGTTTATAATTTTTAATGTCAAATATCTCTAAAAAACCGCTAACTTTACAAAAAAATTACAAGAGACAAAAAAGTTTACTTTATTAATGACAAACAAAATGGTGTTTTTATTTTGCCTGCAGCTCAAAGGATAACGAAAATATTGTTTAAAAAAGGAAAAATGTATTGCATTAACCTTTGTTTGTGTTAGATCTACACCACTTTTGTATCATACATTTTTCGTTTTCAGCCAATATCTCGGCTATCTTTAAAGATATGGGGAAAATTATAAAACCATTGTGTTTGTCATTAACAAAGTAAACTTTTTTGTTTCTTGTAATATTTTTGTTAAGTTAGCGGTTTTTTAGATATCTGACATTAAAAATTATAAACACCCGCCATTTTGAAAATATTTAAAATAATTTTATAATTTTTCGTACAGTGATAAAAGATTACGCATCAAATATGTATAAAAAGTTTAAGCTCAATACCTTTGCTACTCCCAAAAATATTAAGTATTTTGTAAAAATCACATACAGACTGACAGACAGCAAACGAATAGAGATAGGACACATGTTGTATTGCATTATTTGCTTGTTTTTAGCAGACAAATACGCCCGTGAAGTTTCGCACAGTCGAAGCTGGAAACCCTGTATAGGTCACCGTTCAGTCGTAATTTCCGTGAAAATATCATAGTATACAATAATATTATGTATGCATTGGCTTCGCTATGGGTCGCCCCACCAGGGTTGAGCGAACCTATATACAGGGTGAATCAGTAAAGCGTAGCGAGCTATGCAGATTCATATTCTACATGCAAAAATAAGTCGAAAATGTAGTATAACATTTTTTCGATTTCGGCTTAGTTTAGCTGTAATCCGCCATTTTGTTGTTTTACAAAAACTCACTGTAACTTTGAAAATAGATAAGATATCGAGTTCAAATTTGGAATAAGCATGTATAATGATACGATTAACAAGTGTACCAAACACAAAGAATTTATTTTTATAATTTTTAAAATGGTGGCCGTTACTAATTTTTAACGTGGAATATCTTGAAAATCGTTAACTTTACAAAAAATATACAAGAAACAAAATATTTTCCTTTTTTAACGACAGACAAAATGCTTTTTTTGTAGTTTCAGTAGGTCAAAGGATAACCTAGTTATCGACAAAAAACCAAAAACATTATTTCTTGGTAATTGTCTACAACCAAAATTGGCCTAAAACCATAATTTTTTTAAATTGAACAATTATATCTAGTTGTAGGTAGTAGGTAGACGGATAACCAGGTGATTCAGTAAAGCGTAGCGGGCTATGCAGATTCAGATTCTACGTGCAAAAATAAGTCGAAAATGTAGAATAGCATTTTTTCGATTTCGGCTTACTTTAGCCGTAATATGCCATTTTTTAAAATTAATAATAATATTAATAACTCAAAAGCCCTTGGATAAAATTTTTTAAGTCAAATTCCATGAAAACCAGCTACTAAAACAAAACTTTAGCAATTAAAGTGTCATTCGATTTGAATGAAAAGGTCTTCAAATTTAGTGTCTAGTAAAATTTTGTTTAGTCACTGGTTTTCATGGAATTAGACTTTACAAATTTTAAATACCCGCCATTTTGAAATTTGATGAGTCTGATCAAAGATATTTTTGGACAATGTTTATAGCTATAGAGTTAAAGTGTTTACCAAGTTTCATAAAAATATCTCCAAGGGCTTTTGAGTTATTAATTATTTTTTGAAAAATAAAAATTGGCGGATTATGCTAAAGTAAGCCGAAATCGAAAAAATGTTATACTACATTTTCGACTTATTTTTGCATGTAAAATCTGATAGCCCGCTACAAAAATAACTAAAAAAATTGTGGTTTTAGGCTAATTTTTGTTGTAGACAATTACCAAGAAATTATGTTTTTTGTCGATAACTCGGATATCCTTTAACGTACTGAAACTACAAAAAAAAAAAAAAAAACATTTTGTCTGTCGTTAAAAAAGGAAAATATTTTGTTTCTTGTACACTTTTTGTAAAGTTAACGGTTTTCAAGATATTCCACGTTAAAAATTTGTAACGGCCGCCAATTTGAAAATTATAAAAAATAAATTCTTTGTGTTTGGTACACTTGCTAATCGTAACATTATAAATGCTTATTCCAAATTTGAACTCGATATCTTATCTATTTCCAGAGTTACAGTTTGTAAAACAACAAAATGGCGGATTACGGCTAAACTAAACCGAAATCGAAAAAATGTTATACTACATTTTCGACTTATTTTTGCATGTAGAATCTGAATCTGCATAGCCCGCTACGCTCTACTGAATCACCCTGTATGTAAGCGGCTTTCTTCTGGCTGACTAAATCAACGTAGAGAAAAAACTACTCAAGATCAAAATATGAAAATTTTAAATTAAATTCTTATAGGGTTTAATGCACACTAAGAAAGGGGTTTGCAAAATTTTTATTTTAAAGCGTAACAATAGCGGATATTCGGAGGTTGACTCCCTGCCACTGATCAGATGAAAATAGCAACACATGTTTGTTTACATTCATTACCATAGCAACTAGTTCAGCAAATTTAGATTAAGTTTTTTTTTATTTTTCACAACCAACAGCTTTTTTAGGTTAGGTGAGCAAAATAAAATCAGCCGCAAACAAAACGGCAACGAAAAATTATTACTATATTATAATTCAATTCAAACATCTGTTATTACATATTGCAAATAAAACACCTGATTTGGTTCACAAAACTTAACAATACTTCGGTTTAGGCATATACTGAACCAAAACACGTTTATTGAAAGTATTTACATTTATTACCCCAACTTAAGAAATTCAGAATCAGGTAATTATTATTATTCACAACTAACAGTTTTTTTTAGATTAGGTAAAAGCAAACACAAAGATCAACGAAATAGGCATAATGTATTATTAAGTCAATCATCTGGTGTTAGGGCCTACATATTGTATTGTTTGATTTGTTTGAAATGTTGATTATGGCGAAATTGCAAAGCTAGCCGTAAATCGAATTATTGAGGACGGAGCGTGTCTATTTCGATCTCTGACTTACATTATGTATAAGGACGTCGATTCCCCAACATCCTCTGTCCTATTCAGATCCTCTGATTAGATCGAAGTGACTCTGTCCTATTCAATCGTCATTTGCGTGAAAATATAAGAGTATACAATAATATTTTTGCGTTGGCTTTGCCGTTAGTCGCCGATGGGGTTGGGGAGCGAAGCAAGTAGGGGCGGAGTATAATACAATATGAATCTAAAATACCACTAATCTCTAAATCTAAGAAAGTACACATAGGCCTACTTAAAATTCGTTAGGAATATCCCCTAACAGTTTGGGTTAGGATTTGCTAAGAAATATGTTTTGCCAACTCAATGTGCAACTGCAATAGTATAAGCACGAGTATTTGGTTTTATTGTGTGGCGTTCTGAGTAGTAAGGACTTTTTAAAAGTAATCTGTGTAACCAGAAACTCTAAAAAAAATCTCAAAACGGGGTACAAAAGCCCACAAATTTATCCTATCTAACAAAATACGTAGCTGAACCTCTGACGTAAGTTTAGCGAATTTCCAAAATTAAATATATATATTTCAGGGTTTCAACCAACAATTTGGAAAATTGGTCAACTCATGAAGGCGCTGAAATAGATGCCTTCATGAAAGAAATATATTAGTATAATTTGTTTGCACCTGAGCTTCCAGGTTCGACTCATCAGCTTTGAGAATTTGCACCTCGACCCTGCGGCGTTGTGTTGTGGACTGCTTCTCTTCGCTCGCTACAAACTCGGCCTCGGATCAGAAGATGCCTTCATGGTAAAATCCTCACGTGGATTTCAACCGAATAATTTTACGGTATTTTATGTTTTGGTCGATTTTGGGGGAACCAAGCGAGTTATAAGGTCGTGTAAGAAAACGAAATGTGCAGAATATCCTGCATTTATTTGTTGGATAAAACCCTAAAATGTTTCATTCTAGTAAGAAATATTAAAATAATTTTACTTGCTGTCAGAAAAAAGTGCTTTCGGTTGTCGGATTTTTCTGGCCAACAAACTCGTCCGAGCGACTTGTGCAAACAACCAATGTTTGTACCAAATTTGGACCAAATCGGACTTAAAATGCGACCATTAGACTGCGACTACTTATATAAAAATTACATAATAAAACGTGTTCTGGGGACCATAATCGGTGGAAATTTACTAGTCCCAATCTAAGTGGGCACCACCAATCACGAACGGACAGCAACGCTTAAAGAATTGAAATTTAGAGGGTAGGTTCAGTTTAAAGAAACCCCTCAAACATCGCAGAAGTGTTTCACGTCAGGTGCTCATTGTAACACCACAGCTAGATACAACGACACTTATTTTCCACATAATGACAGTAAGAAAATTATATTTTTTCTAACACTAAAAAACAATTTATTTATCGACATTCGTAATATTTTTTGTTTATTAATAAGACGTGTTTTAACACGTTCACAGCTACACAAATTTCGTACTTCATTTGCCACAGGAGCTGAACTTTTATTTTTATATTTAAAGCCTAAATGAGTAAAGACAACTCATTTATTTGTTATTTTTTCCCCTTTTTGAAATACTCCCAACATAGGAATTGGCGTGCGAAGCACGCAATGCGCTGTGTATTGATAATATTCCCAATACGAGGGTAGGCATGCGAAGCACGCAATGCTCTGTGTAATGAAAATTCTCCCAATACGAGGGTAGGCGTGCGAAGCATGCAATGCATTGTGTATTGAAAATTCTCAGAATACGGGGGTTGGCGTGCAAAGCACGCAATGCTCTGTGTTTTGAAAATACTCCCAATACGAGGGTAGGCGTGAGAAGCACGCAATGCATTGTGTATTGAAATTACCCCCCATACAGGGGTTGGCGTGCGAAGCACGCATTGCACTGTGTTTTGAAAATACTCCCAATACGAAGGTAGGCGTGCAAAGTACGCAATGCATTGTGTATTGAAAATTCTCAAAATACGGGGGTTGGCGTGCAGAACACGCAATGCTCTGGGTTTTGAAAATACACCCAATACGAAGGTAGGCATGCGAAGCACGCAATGCGTGGTGTATTGAAATTACTAAAAATACGGGGGTTGGCGTGCGAAGCACGCATTGCATTGTGTATTGAAAATTCTCCCAATACGGAGGTTGGCATGCGAAGCACGCAATGCGCGGTGTATTGAAATTACTACCAATATGGAGGTTGGCGTGCGAAGCACACAATGCATTGTGAATTGAAATTACACCCAATACAGGGGTTGGCGTGCAAAGTACGCAATGCATTGTGTATTGAAAATTCTTAGAATACTGGGGTTGGCGTGCAGAGCACGCAATGCTCTGTCTTTTGAAAATACTCCCAACACGAGGGTAGGCGTGCGAAGCACGCAATGCATTGTGTATTGAAATTACTCCCCATACAGGGGTTGGTGTGCGAAGCACGCAATGCGTGGTGTATTGAAATTACTAAAAATACGGGGGTTGGCGTGCGAAGCACGCAATGCGTGATGTATTGAAATTACTACCAATATGGAGGTTGGCGTGCGAAGCACGCATTGCATTGTGTATTGAAAATTCTCCAAATACGGGTGTTGGCATGCGAAGCACGCAATGCGCGGTGTATAGAAATTACTACCAATATGGAGGTTGGCGTGCGAAGCACACAATGCATTGTGAATTGAAATTACACCCAATACAGGGGTTGGCGTGCAAAGTACGCAATGCATTGTGTTTTGAAATTACTCCTCATACAGGGGGTTTCGTGCGAACACGCAATGCGCGGTGTATTGAAATTACTAAAAATACGGGGGTTGGCGTGCAAAGCACACAATGCATTGTGTATTGAAATTACACCCAATACAGGGGTTGGCTTGCAAAGTACGCAATGCATTGTGTTTTAAAATTACTCCTCATACAGGGGGTTTCGTGCGAAGCACGCAATGCGCG
>JAGFPH010003177.1:36447-48014 GCA_018207615.1 Philaenus spumarius | reverse complement strand
AAATTACTCCTCATACAGGGGGTTTCGTGCGAAGCACGCAATGCGCGGTGTATTGAAATTACTAAAAATACGGGGGTTGGCGTGCAAAGCACACAATGCATTGTGTATTGAAATTACACCCAATACAGGGGTTGGCGTGCAAAGTACGCAATGCATTGTGTTTTGAAATTACTCCTCATACAGGGGGTTTCGTGCGAAGCACGCAATGCGCGGTGTATTGAAATTACTAAAAATACGGGGGTTGGCGTGCAAAGCACACAATGCATTGTGTATTGAAATTACACCCAATACAGGGTTTGGCGTGCAAAGTACGCAATGCATTGTGTTTTGAAATTACACCCAATACAGGGGTTGGCGTGCAAAGTACGCAATGCTCTGTGTATTGAAAATTCTCCCAATACGAGGGTAGGCGTGCGAAGCTCGCAATGCATTGTGTATTGAAATACTCTCTATACGGAACGCATATTTATAAATGCGTCTTCGGAGAGTCTGTCAATATCACTCTCAACCAATTGGAAGAAACTATTTTTATACGGGGGTTGACGTGCAATGCACTGTGCGTCGGCCACTTCTCATAGTGTCCAGTGTCAAGCTCTCATTGCGTCTTTAGCAGTAAACTTGTCTATGGTTGGGTTTTCGAAATATTTGTTTGATTTGAGTTTCAAATTTCAGAGTTGTCTTTGCAACAATCTTTATTGCCACTATATTTAAAATTTTAGGCTATCATAAGAATTACTTTATATTGATAATGGTGTCACAATAACATCCTGCAGTGACGTTACAATCTAAAGAAAACTCCAGTTTACAGTATTCAAGCATCAGGGAGGAAATAGATTGGTGTATTGTGTTCACAACTCGCTGTAAACTCGACAAATTGCAACATTGTTAAAGAATTTTCCACTTCACTAAACTACATTTTTATACTTTCACATTTCCCTATAGAGCGAGTTTTCCCCTCTCTTATTCCGTTATTCTGTGCACGTATTTTTTCGTTAAACTTGCACTGGCCCTCTAATCTGTGAAACGTAGGCGTACTATAAATAATAGTTTAGACTTTTTATTAAACGAAAAGGAATACGTGTTGAACAATAATTGTTTTTATTTTAATGCTATTTATAAATTATACTCAAAATGCGGCCATTAGAGAGCGAACACATATGAAGGGCTGAGAAGCCAAGGGGTACAAGTGATATTTTTTGAATAATGGAGTTAAGTTCAGAAACTGGCTCTTCAACACTTTAAAATGTTTGTGGCCAAGGAATATAACTGTAAGTCTATCACGTCCTGAGATCTAGCGGCGAAAAAAAACTACTTCGTAGAAGAGCTGATTAGCTTCGAAGCCAAGGGATACATGTGATGCAAGTCCCGTTAATTTACATAAGTAATTTACTTGTAACCTATGTCTTATTGCATAACTTCTAATTCCTGTTAACACGTTCACTGCTACGCAAATTTCGTATTTCCTATGCTAGGAGCTGACCTTTTATATTTTATATTTATAGCCTAAATGAGTACAAATGACTTTATTTTTATTTTTGAAACTTTCCACGTTATAATTACTAATATGCTAAAGCGGACGCACATGTGTGTCCGTAGCAAATAGGCTTAAAATTGACGTGCGAAGCACGCAATGCTCTGTGTATTGAAAATTCCTCTGAAACGGGGGTTTGCGTGCCAAGCACGTAATGCATTGTGTATTGGTAATACTCCCAAACGAGGGTTGGCGTGCGAAGCACGCAATGCTTTGAGTATTGAAAATACTCCCAATACGGGGGTTGGCGTGCGAAGCACGCAATGCTTTGGGTATTGAAAATACTCCCACTACGGGGGTTGGCGTGCGAAGTACGCAATTCATTCTGCATTGTTAAAGAATTTTCCACTTCACCAAACTACCTCAGTTTTCCCCTCTGTTATTCTATACACGTATTTTTTCCCGGTTAAGCTTGTACTAGCACTCCAATCTGTCAAACGTACTGGAAATAGTTTAGACTTTTTACTAAAGTGAAAAGGGATACGTGTTGAAAAATTACATTTTTTTATTTTAACGATATTTATAAAATTATTGTATTCATTTTTCTAAATTCGTAACAGACATAATAAAAAAGAAAAATAGTTTCAATAAAAAAGAGGGAACGTGTTTGTAATGAATAAGATTGAAAAATATTTACATCTTTTTATAAATCATTTTAAACGTAGTTTTTTTAAACAAATGTTTCTATACTTCTGAAAAATGTATTAAAATATATTTAAAGGCAATACTACATTAATAACCATACCGATCATCAATACAGAATTACCTATGGGAAAAGAACGGCTTTTAACAAGAAAAAAAGTAAATGTGTGCGGTCGTGGGACCCCCGTCGGAAGCGAAGTTCATCACAGGAGTTTTGTCAAGTAAAATAGGTTTTAAGTTTTAAATATTGAAAATTACGCTGGGAAGTTGTTGACGCCTTAGTATTGTAAAATATGTTTAGGCCACGCCCTTTGTAGTTTTTGTACACACGTGGTGTGTACATCGTTAAGTTAGTTATATTATTTTGTATTATTGTAGATCGAGCATCACTGAAGATGGCGACATTGCCGTTGAGACGCGTTTGTATAAATAAACGTCATCTCACAATATTTATCAACAATCCATAGTTATTAGCGAATTTCCATAGAAAAAATAAGCTATTGCATTGGCCTTATGATAAGACCCAAGGTCGGGAGTAGCAAATGAGCACCGATCATGGTCCCCAGAACACGTTTAGGGGTGTCATTATAAATCATATATATATGTATGTATGTGTGCGCACTCTAACGGACGCATTTTACGTCCGATTTGGTCCAAATTTGGTACACACGTTTTCTGAGTCGCTTGAACTGGTAAGTTAGCCAAAAAATTGACCGGAAGTAGACCAAATTTTTTACCGGAAGTAACTTTATGAATATTTGTGTGCGCACTCTAACGGACGCATTTTACGTCCGATTTGGTACACACGTTGTTTTTCTAAGTCGCTTGGACGAGTTCATTAGCCAAAAAAATTGACCGGAAGTAGACCAAACTTTTGACCGGAAGTAACATGTATGTAGTGTCCGCACTCTAACGGACGCCTATTTCGTCCGATTTGGTCCAAATTTGGTACACAGGTTGGTTTTCTAAGTCGCTTGGACGAGTTTGTTAGAAAAAAAAGATTGACCGGAAGTAGACCAAATTTTTGACCGGTAGTAACATTTTTTTGCGATTTTTCGTACTAGAAATAAACTTTTTTAAATTTTTCTTTAAAAAATAGACATATGGAATAATTCTGCACATTTTGTTTTTTTACGCGACTTTATAGCCCATCTGGTTCCCCAAAAACAATCAAAACGTAAAATACCGTAAAAATACCAGAATTAAATTCACGGCTTTTACCTTGGTGACCGATGGCAATATATTTGGTACATGCTGGCAGCAGCTACGTGAGTTGATCAATTTCCCAAATAGTTGTTTGAAACCCAAAAACATAAATAAATTTAATTTTGGGAATTCGCTCAACTCACGTCAGCGGTTCAGCTGCGTTGTCGAATTATTTTAATGTGAAATAACCTATTGAATAAATACATATTCATGCATACACAAAGAAAATATATTGAGGCCTATATTACTTAAGGGTCTGCTGGAGTGGGAGCCATCTTGGATTTGTATCCCATAAGAGCAATGTTAAATTTTAAACCATTTATTTCGTTTATTTTGTATCATAAAATTGTTTGCAAGGTCTTATTTTAAGCACAATCACAATACGCATCTGTCTTGCAATTTATATTTTTTTAAATGCTTTTGATTTTGACATTTTGTAAGTACAAAGTTTGAATTTTTTTCCTAACACACTAAGAAATTAATAACGAAAAATAATTTGCAAGCCGGATCCGAAATTTTATAAAGAGTATTCATTTTTTTCAACACTCAATTACAAAAGATAGACTTATAAAATGGTTTGAAATGAGGCAATGTCAAAGCGTTCAGCTGCAAGAAATTGCACTGTTTAGATAGGGATATAGTGAGAACCGCTTTCGTTTCCGGTTGCTTTCTCGTTTACTGGAGCAGACCCTTAAGAAAAGCGGCTCAAATGCAAGCACAAATCCAGGAATACAATTTAGGGGGGGGGGGCGGAATACTGAGGCTGGGGTTGGTGTTACCAATATTCCATATCCCCATAGGAAAGGGTGGTCCGGGAATTTTGGAAAATTACAACCCTTAAACTGGCCATTTTACATGGTTTCAAGAATAAAAATTTACTTTTTTGATGTACAGTATTGCCATAAAGGTTTTTTTTAACGAAAATCCGATTAATTATCTTTTACGAACAACAAACTAGGTTATATAAATAATATGACATATTTTTGAACATGGTTGTTTTGTGTTACAACCATTAAACAAAATATTCGACCATACACATTGAAAAGGAGTTCGTTCAAATTCAACCTTGACTAAAAACTATTACATAAAATACTTGATTTGTTTTATAAAACAAAATCTAACCTCCTTTTTTTGATTTCTTAGCATATCCTTTTTGATTTGTTTTGAGGAAGCATATTCCTTCTTGATATTTCTTAGATCAATCACTGTGTCTATATTTGTTACAATGTCACGATGTATAGGCCTATAGCCATCAGCGTAAACGTAACCACATATTAACTCTTCTTAAAGTCAAGAAAGACCGTTCTGCACTGGCAACACTTGACAAGGACACGTAGAAGGGTGTTAATTGTAGGAAAAGTATCTGAGTCACAATAATCTAGGGGGTAAATTCCATTACTTTGTGTTGATGAATCCAAGTATTGAATTCGTCTTTTTCACTGCAATAAGGCAGGATGCCCTTATTTTTTTCAAGTTTTGGAGTTTGTGGAACGGTCGCCCCCACCACCCCCCAAATAAAATAGAATTAGTTCTTTCCAGTGACCATTTAACTTAAGTTCTTTAACTTCTTTAAGTAAGCATTTAATTTAAGATTATAATAAATGTAGGCCTCTATTTGGAGAAAAACGGTCCTTTAAAACTATTTTATTACTAGCATTGAAACCGGTGGTTCGGACATAAAGAAAAGCAAACCAAATGTCATGCAATGAGTGTTATTTAAAAATAATAACAATAACACTAATATTCAAAAGCGTTTCAACAACGAAGCCGTCGATCTCAGTGATACATGAGTTGTAACTAACAAACTTTATTATAACTACAAAAATAAAGGTTAATTACAAGGTTGTTGTTTATTATCATTACACAGATTTCACCCTAGATTTCTAACCATTCGTAAATTGTACGATGGGGGTTGCAGAAACTAAATTAAATTTGTCTGTGAGAGAACTAAAGACGCGTCCTTTCCTAGCGTCAGTCTGGCATTTAACGAGAAAGTGTAGTAGGTTGTTTTTTGTGCTGCCATTCCATTACTCTGAGTTAATGAACAAATCTTAGTCGTGGTGAAGAATGGTTGTGGAAGAGTAACTTTTAACCTTATACGGCTTCGTCGTAATAGGGTTGTTACCCCTATACAATCAATATAAGTCAAACTAACTTCCTACGAGCTATGAAGCTAAAATTAAAATTAATATTTGCAATTTTATTTCGTAAGTCAAAGAGATGAAATTTGATAACTAAACTCTAAACTAAATAATCATTTATACACTTTTTTCTTTATGCTCAAAAACTACTCCACTAATTTCACTACAAATTTCACAATTTACACATATTAGCACCAAGGCTTCAAAAAGATTCAAACGTGGTAGCTACCCCTACACCATAAAAATAAATTGCTCTAACTTCCTACAAGCTGTACAGCTAAATTTGTGAAGGCCTAATTATATACTTAAGTGATATACAAACCCGTTTGCAATTCTATTACTTCAATTTAAATAATGAAATAGGATAGCTACTCTTCAAATTAAATAATAATTAAAATAGTATAATTAACATCTATACTAATACTATAAAGAGGTAAAATGTGTTTGTTTGTATGTAGGGGGTAATCTCTGGAACTCCTGAACCAATTGAAAAAATATTTTTACTAATAAAAGATACACTATCCCTGAGTAATAGGCAATAATTTATTTTGATAAAAACATTTTTTACTTCAATATTTGTAAATTTAGTCAGAAAAAATCTTAGGATAGGCCTAGACTGATGAACCAACACATATTCCTTGAAAAGCAACCAATTGAATAAAATAACAGATAAGACAGCTATATGCTCGAATATTTTCACTAACAGCTGAATTCAAATTTTGAAGCAATTATTTGTGTTTCTAACTTTTAGGTTAGGCTTTTATTAAAGTGTAGGATCCTTGCTTTTTTTAACCTTTATTATAACTGCTGTTAACAAGTATACTAAATAATTAGATTTGAACATTTAACCTTATTTACCATCTTAGCTTTGGATTTATTATTAATACTATACCTTTATTATAAAGAGAACATGTCTTTCTTAAAACTAAAACGTCTTCTTTAGTTTCTTGTTTTACAATCTGGAATCTAAAACACAATGTTTTGAACTTGAAATTTTTTTTAGAGGAAAATGAAATTACTTTACGTAATATTTATAGTATACAAATAGGCCTATCGTTTTTTTAAAATGTTTCAGAACCGTTGACGAAGTTACAAGTTCTTGCCTTTGCATTTGATTTACAAAATAATAAACGTGAACCGACCCGAATGCATTTAGACAGTTTCAATCGATTGTCCTACATAATATACCAGGCCTGTATCATCCCACCTATCTAACTTGTATTCCAATCTACGGTCGGTAACAGGGTCTCAGGAAATAACCAGAGCATGAACACGGGCAATTATAAACTGACCAAACCGCAAATTGTGATGAATGGATTGGTTTAGGTTAGGTTGCAACTGTATCCGATGGTTGAACACGATCGTCCTTGTTAACCTACATCCCGGTGGTATTATTTAATCATAGAAAGATATGACTATGGACTAAGTTATAATGCGTCTTGAACACCAGGTAGGTACCGAAATTGCGTCTGGAAAACCAGGTAGCTACCGAAATTGCATCTCGAAAACTGGTACTATCCCCAAGTATGATTATACAAATTTTATGATTTCATCTTTGGCCCAGTATGTTGTACGCATATTTGATGATTTCATCTTTCCCCAAGTATGATTATACACATTTTATGATGTCGTCTCTGCCCAATTATGATACAATCATCTTTTGTTGACCAATATGTTCTATGCATATTTGAAAATTTCGTCTATGCTTGAGTATAATGTGTGTTTGGTGATTTCGTCTTTTCCCAAGTATGATTATACAAATTTTATGATTTCATTTCTGCCCAAGTATGATCCAAGCATATCTGATGGTTTCTTTTGTTTTCCAATTTGTTTATGCGTATTGATCATTCTGTCAATGCTTGTGTATGAAGTAGAGTATGTATATTTAGTGATTTTGTCTTTCCCCAAGTATGATTATTCAAATTTGATTTTAAACACGTAGCTTGAAAATAACCAACTAATACAAACAATGACAATAGCAGAGTATTTTACTTCCTTATTTTTTTCACTTTGGACAAATATTAAATTTGTGTAGCAACGTCACAAACACATTATAATGATACCGCATAATACACTGAAATAATAACTTAACAAATAAATACAGGGTGTCCCATAAGTAAAGTGACAAACTTCGGGGAATGGTTCTATGTGTCTGTTGTTTGTTGTTGTTTTAGGAGCGGAATACCGGGGGTCTGGGGGTACCAATATTTCCTACACCCAGATGAAAGGTGGGCCCGGGAAGTTTTTGAAAATTACAACCTTTAAACTGGCCATTTTACATGTTTTCAAGACTTATAAAATGACTTTTTTGATGGATAGTAGTGCCATACTTGAAGGTATTTTTAACGAAAATCAGATTAATTATCTTTACGAACAGCAAACTAGGTTATATAAATAATATGACATTTTTTGAACATATTTATTTTTGGTTAAAACCATTAAACAAAATGTTTGACCATACAAATTGAAAAGGAGTTCTTTCAAATTGAACCTTGATTAAAAACTATTACATAAAACACGTGAATTTTGTATGAAACAAAATCTAACCTCCTTCTTGATATCTTAGCATTTTGGTCAATCACTTTACATTATTTGTTACAATGTCACGATGTATATTCAACAGCGCTAGATCAGTCAACCTCTCTTCTCCCATCCGTGAACGTATCCACGACTTACCTCTTCTTAAAGACCGTTCTGCACTGGCAACACTTGCAGGGTGTTACACGAACACGCAGAAGGGTGTTAATTGTAGGCAAAATATCTGAGTCACAATAATCTAGACTGGAAATTGCATTACTTGGAACTTGTGTCGACGAATCCCACACCATTTTCCACTCACTGGTAATCAACGTTTTAGTAACAAATGGCCCTGTACCTAGGAGAGGAGAATATAGCCGCGTTTACACTTGTAGCTGGAGAAGTATATAGTTGAGCTCTGTTTCATAGCTCCACTATATTCTAATACAAACGTTTTTCTAGGAACAACAAATAACTTGTCACTATTTTACCTAAAATTAGCTTTAACTTTTTTAATTTACAATGATTTTCATTTTCCTTTTTTTAATATTAATCCAAATTTGTTATTATTAATTATTATGAACTATTTATTTACTATGATTAAATTGGGAATAATTCTTTGTCTTCACAGAACACTTGGTCTTGGCGAGAGTGAAACTCTCAAAATGTAGTTAACTGCTTCCGTTTAAGACGTTTGCAGTAGTATGAGATGTACGTGACTTTATTGTGTTGGTGTCTGTTTAAGGTGTGTTTTGTTTATTTTAGGGATGAGCTTGGGTTTATGAGATGACTTATGGTCTGTTCCTGCGTTCTTGCGGTGGAGCGGGATCTGTCTCGATTTCGGAGAGGTGAGTGTGTTTCGAGCCTTCTGCTCGATCGGCTAACGATTTTGTTAGCTTGATGATGAAGTCGTGGATAGTCTCGGATTTCAGACCCTGATATATGGTTGTGTTTCGAACGAACCAAGGTGAGTTGGTTAACATTCAAAATGTTTTGTTTTGGAAGGAATCCAGCTTCTTCCTGGCTTTGGTGCTGAGTAGAGAATACTAAGCTGGGGCGGCATAGGTGACAATGGGGCGAAGATACATTTTGTACATTGCCAGTCTGATGGAGAGGGGGAGTGAGCTTTTGTGGCTAATCACGGGATAAAGATTGGAGCGGGCTCCAATTGCTTTTCCAATGACTAGTCTCACATGATGCGATAGAGTTAGCCTTCCATCTAGGGTGACGCCTAGATATGTAACTTTCTTTTTCCATGCTATGGGAGATTTGTTAAGGCGAAGAGTGGTTTTAGGCGTTGTAATCGCATTGGTTAATCGTATGGCTTCTGTTTTGTCTGTGTTAACAGCAATTCTCCACTTTCGAAGCCAGGGTTCGAGTAGATCCAGCTGACGTTGGATGATTTTTGTGCCGAAGTGCACATTGGCGGTTGTGTAATAGAACATGGAGTCGTCAGCGAAAAGACGTAGGGTTACTGGGTGGTGAGCAGGAATGTCGTTAGCGTACAGAAGGTACAGTAACGGGCCAATGACTGAGCCTTGGGGAACTCCGGCTTCGATAGGCCTTGGCGTTGATAATGTACCTATTCACAGAACAGATGTTTCTTTATACTTTTGAATACAAAAATCAGCGTAATATTCAACCAATCAGAGGTTGAGATTACATTGAATGTTGTTCGTCATATCGGGTACCCCACCCGTTCAAATACGTGGAATTGTCTGACTTACTTCGTTGGATTGCGTGATTTGTCTACGTTATTACAACTAAATAATGCATTCGCTCAAAAGATTGATTTCTCTGGAAACCGTATGTATTCTTGTTTGTTTAAATAGGTTTTCTTCTTTAATAGAAGATATTTTATACAATGGACTCCTTTGCACGATATTTTCGTTTTGGTGACGTTAGCCCTAATTCTTATTGTAAATGTTTGATTTTGATTGAGTTTCCTTATTTCTGTAAATCTCTTTTTCTTTTGGATGTAGTAAACTATTTAGAGTATATTGATTATAATTTTGTTACCTATGTTATCCGGAAATTGTTAATTTTAGTGTTGACACACGAGGTCGTGATGGCAGAAATAAAATGGAGGTTAAGTTGGGGGGAGCTAAATATAAACAAATTGCACTTCTAGCAGAGTTAGATAGCTGGGCTAGATGTTTTCTTTGATCTTTACCGACAACTAATTGATAGCTCGTTTTCTGCTATCTAGCCGTGGAAATCTGCTATATAGCCGAGCTATGCAGCCCGAACTTCAATGTCGTTTTAAGGAATTTGTAGCTCGGCTATATAGCTCAACATTATAGCCCTCCAGCTACAAGCGTAAACGCGGCTTATTTGTCAGCCAACTCCATCAATTGGGATATGGTTTCATCTTGGGTTTCTTTTTCTTTTAAAACCTTCGGTACAAGCAGTGTTAATCCACAGACCTTTAGTGTTTCTTCTGGGGACCTGTTATTTAAATCTTCAACCACAGATTCAATTAGTGGTATGTAGATAGATGTCCTAATCTGATGGTGTTGATCCTGGATGATTTGGCCTGTTTTTCTGGCGTGTAACTAGTCTGGGTACTTTAATTTCCAGTTGTTAATATAAAGGACTAAATTCGCCTTTTTCTCTGCAATAAGAAGTGGCAGGATGACCTTATTTTTTTAAGTTTTGGAATTTGGGGGCGGTAGGCCCCACCGCCTCCCTTGGTTCCGTTGTTGGTGAAAAAGTTTAGGCGACTGTGAAAAACTTACATTTTGTAGAAAACCAGGGTTTTCATAGTTCATTGCCAAAATTGAGGCGCTAAAAACTACTAAGTCTTACTTGTCCCTTACATTTAAAGATGACCCGTTTGTATTCAGTTGTATTCTATATGGGAATCCACCAAGGTTTTAAACATTCTTCTCAAAGACGTAGTACTGTTCTTCATTTTCAAATACTTTTTGGAAACTGCAGAATTTACTGGAGAAGTCTGCCGTTTTTTTGGACCCAAAACAACCTTTATGCTGAGTCAAAACAATATACGCCCGGCGAAACTTGTCCACAACACTTATCACTAAGGCATGGCATCTATTGTTGTGACGTCGTTCTTGAAACTCTACAGCAGTTCACATCAAACTAGGACCACCTGAACGAACCGTTCAGAATGGGTAAAAATAAAGCTCTACTATAAAACCTTACAAGAACCATTACAGCTCAAACAACCTTAGGAACTAACCTCAAACAAGAAGGCGATGATAATCCACATGGCCTGGCAACAATCAAGAGTGTAATCAGCTGTTCCAAAAACAAAACTTTAATTTCAGTAATATTTATTTTAGCACGTACCATATTTCACAAATATCAGAACAGCGCAGTTTTGTGTAGTATAAAAGAGTAGTTTTCGTTTTGCGTTTCGGGACGAAGCTGTTTCTATATTTTTATCTACCATTAATAATCATTGTATTAAATGTGATTAATTAAACCGATTTAGAAAGGACCGACAAATAATTAGTTTCAAAGTAAACCTTCCCAACAATTTGTATAAAGTGATCATCATTTCAGTC